>JAJJWW010018235.1:0-98000 GCA_023531295.1 Papaver armeniacum
TGATAGATATTCCAAAACACTAACAAGTCCCTCTCATTATTTACATTTACACTTCAATGAGAGAGATGAAATTGATCAATAAAAAATTGGGTGATGCGTTGAAATACATCTTTCTAATCTCTAACGAAAATGATAGTTTACTGATAGATATTCCCATGAATATCCCGTAATAGACGTAAAACGGTAACCCACATTGCATTACACCTATCCTAATATTGGGAATGCTGGATAGGCACTCGGGATTCATTAGGGATATACTTGCAATGAGTCTAGCAGTCCTGGTCTCGATCCCCATATGTTTCTCAAAAGAGACTGGCTCCCTTTGTATATTTTTTTTTTTTTTTTTTGACAAAGAAGACAATTTATTAATGAGTAAAGTTTTTATCTCCTATTAGAGATTACATATAGTAGAATCAAAATCACTGAAACGTTCAGATGAGATTCTTGTTTCTCTAGCTGAACTAGCTAACGCGTCAGCCACTTGATTATTATCTTTACTGACATAATCGTACATAAATTAAAATTAGAACTTAGATGCTTTATCTCCTTTATTAAATTCTTATTCTCCCATTGGATGACAAGTGAATGACAATTTATGGATTGTATAACAAGCTTTTGTGTCGCACTCTATCTGAATCCTTGAGTGATTCAAGCTTTTTGCCCATAATAACGCCTCACGTATAGCCATACACTCGACAACCTCTAGATTTAGTGCTCCATTTCCATAGGTTCCTATTTTCCAAATGCAGTGACCTGTTGAATTACGCAAAGACAATACCGGGCCCAAATTGGTTAGTATCAAGATCAAAAAAGCCATCTATATTGTATTTCAAAATATTTTCTAAAGGGGGTTTCCATCTAGACAATTGAGTATTCATTAAAACAGCATTATGAGATTCATACATATGAGAGGCAAGATGATAATGTATTATGTATATTGTAGTGCAAGGGTTAAGTGAAACTCCCTGGAAAACAACATCACAACGATCCTTCCATATTATCCATGCTTGATCATAAGAGAGTAAAGCCATCTTTATTCCTTGTTGTGATTGTGGTGAGAAACCAACTAGTAACCCATTATAAAACTATATTGCAGTTGGATCTAAGCGTATCTATGTTGATATTAATCCCCCTCCGCATTGCTCGACATGTCTCGCATTTAAAGATGATATGCTCAATTGTTTCTTCATTGCAATCATAAACATCACGGTTGGATTCAAGACTGTTGTTGAACATTCCCTCCGTATTTAGTTGAATGAAGTCCTCTTATATATTTCCATGCAAAGAGTGTAATCCTCCGAGCAGCATTACAACTCCAGAGTGCTTTCCATACTTTTCTATCAATTGTATTCACTACACCAAAACAGACGTTTTGTTACACAAATAAGTTTCACGTCTTATTTATTGTCACACTTATAAGTGTAATAGATATGGTGTTATTCTTTTGTTACACATTAGTGGTCACAGTAATAAATGAGACTTTAATTAATTTAAATCACACTAAAAAGTGTGTCAAATCATTACATATATTAGTGCAACAAACTGGGATAAATAATAAAAAAATATAGCTTTTATCTGCCCCTAATTCGGATTCCCCGCTTGCCTTCCCAACCCACTCCATTGTGGAACCAGAAAAGAAACATATACTTTCTAAATTTTCATTCACATGAAGTAGAAAAGAACCATTGTATTGCATTAAAATTGTGTACAAGTTACATTTAAAATGTGTATACACTATAAATACACATGCGGCCAAAATTGAAAATCAATGAAAGCCAAAATTGTGCACTATAATTTACAACAAGCACACCATATCAAAGATATATACTTCGACAAATGATGATATCCTTGTCTTGGTCTCTTTTACGGCTTAGCAAAGCAGGTCAAATATACCTCCGTATACGATTTAGGATGTGGTGCAGTAGAGGCTCTGTAGGCGCATTTAGCATACAAGTATAAGAACGTAAAAATTATAATAGTACAAACTGGGAACAAATCGGGATGAATGCTACAACATATGAGAATCAACAAGTTTTTATTGCCAGAAAAACCAACCTGAGCATAAGCCACATTACTTTCACTCTATTCATGAACTTAGATCCTCCTTTGTTATGACATGTCCATAACACTAACTACATCTTCATACTTCATATATATGAAATTAACACACCTACGGGAGTGAGAACTGTAGTTGCAGGAATTCCTAAAATACATCCCTCATAAGAATTCTTGCTCCCTAATGGAGGGTGCCGCCCTTATCTTCCTCCTGGTTTCCCCTTCAAGGAGACGTACCTCTACCATACAAGGTTGGCTCCTCCCATCTCGGTCTTAACAACAACTTGATTGTTTTTCGCCCCTCTTATCCCTTTTGCCTATAGGGCTTATGGTTACGAGAGACTCGCACCCTAAGTGGAGTTTTCTTCGGGCCGAGTGCAGCATAAGCCAAGACTTGTCAAGAATGGCCGAGACGCTTCAAACGCCCCAGACACTCTTGGCTCAACCGTTTACCTCGGCGCCTTGATCAGATGCTGAATCCTTTGAAGAGACCCTCAGTCGTCCAACCTAAGTCATAAGATTAGGTTGAAAATCCAAGGTACCTCTCCTGGATGGGCTTTATTGACCCCAAATATCCATGACTCAGGTTCCAGAGGCGGCGTAACCTTTTCCCTGAGCCATGTAACATGTACCCCCTTTTATGACGCACTTTAGGTCTTACATTTGCCTCTTGCGAAATTTTGATTTCACGAACTAGGGTGTACCCCATAGCAGTTTCTCCCCTTTCTAGTATGTCATTGATTTTTGATTATCTATTGTCATTATCTATGCGAAATTTTCGCATGTTCTTTCTTTGCTTTGTATAATCTCGCAATAATTCTTTCACAAGATTTTCATATAGATTCATTTTGCTTCAATCATACAACATTTCGCAGTCTATTCTTTCTCCATAATCTTTTATGGGTAATATCTCTTTAAGTATAACATGTTCCACGGTCTATCGAGTCTGTGGCCCACATCTTTACCCTCAGGGTCCATAAATCTATATGCCCCTGTTCCAACTATATCCTTAATGATATAAGGTCCATCCCATTTTTTCTCAAGCTTTCCGCCACTTTCTCGCTGATATATTGGTGTTTATCGCAACACCAAGTCACCTGGTTGAAATTCGCGTATTTTAACACGTTTATTGCATTCCTGGGCTAATCTTTGCTGGTAATTTTCCATATGTTGTAGAGCTCTTTCCATTTTTTCTTCTAATTCATCTAGCTTGGTTAAAATAATACCCGCACTAAGATTTTTATCCCAAGCTTCTCTCTTTGTTGTTGGAATAATAACTTCGTTGGTAGCACGGCCTCAACTCCATATGTTAAATGTAAAAGGTGACATTCCGTAGCTTCTACTTTGGTTGTGTTGTAAGCCCATACCGCATTATGCACTGTTCGCACCATGCTATATTATGATCGATAATTTCTAATTTCTTCTTCAATATATCTGCAATTGTCTTATTTGTTGCTTCTGCTTGTCCGTTGACCTGCTGGTATAAAGGAGTTGACTTCCCACATTTTATCTTAAATGCATTAAGTAATGATTCTATATTTGTCCCTCAAAATGTCACTACAAAAATCCTAGCAAAGGCCACTAAAATCTCGCAACTATCTCAAAAAATTTGTTGCCAAATGCTTTCGTAACTAGTCAAAGGAAACCGTAGTTCCGTATACTTAGGCAACAAGTTGATCGCAACTATTATTTTTATTAGTTTCGAACTCTTTTGCAACAAAAATATGGCAACTAAATGAAATACGTTAGTAGCCTAATGCTTCCGGAACTAGGCAGAGGCAACTGCTAGTTCTGTATCCTTCGGTAATAACTTAATCGCAACTTCAGTTTTCATTAGTTTCTAAACACTTTAGCAACAAATATATGCAACTACATAAAATGCACTAGTTGCTTAAAACGATATCCGGCAACTAAGCCTCCGCATTTAAAAAAAACGAGTTGCTTAAACCTTTAGAAAATAAATGGCAACAACTACAATTACCAAAAACTTGAGCAACTAAACAACACCAACTATAATTACACTAGGCAGGAATATTCTTATTTGTTTTAACTGTTGACAATTAAATGAAGAAGTGCTCAACTCTGTATCAAAGAAGTTTCTTAACTCTGCATCATTTGGACGATGAGTATTCGTGTGAAATATCACATGTTTGAATGGCTAAACAATTCTATTTTTATTCGTTTGTATGGGTTCACTAGCTAGTTTTTAGTTAGCTAGGTAATAATCGTGCTTAGAGCAGATGGTGAGGGAGGTAGAGAACACATACAGGACTACAAAACAAAAATTTAGTGATCGTTGTCTTAGCATAATTGGCTAGACAAACCCCAACTTCTCAAACCTTCTTTGATTAAACAACAAAATGCAAAATGAGAGAGGGAGGCAGAGAACACCCAACTTTCGTATAGAGACATCTTTTTTTTGTAATAAAAAAGTTCCAAGCAAATAAGGAGAAGTTGCAATCTCAGAATTACTAGTAAAATAATTGAAACAGTAGGAGTAATGATTTCAAGTTTTATAGTATTTATTCATCGTCCCAAACATCCAAATTTAAGTCGTCGTAGTAGTCTGCAATTCCTCCAACTTAAAAATCCTAAGCTAGATAATTAGAAGAACGTTAACTTTACAAGCAATAATCATCGATATCCCAGCAAATTCCTTCGCTTACAATTGGTCTATATTCCAAATCCTTACAATCATCTAAAGAATAGCACCTGTAGTGAGAATTACGTAAGCCATTTAAAGGTGTTTCATTTCAGCATGGTGGTTGCAATTTCATAAGCTTCCTCGTCTTGGGAATCAGTGTCTGCAATCTCAAGTGGATGCATCACCCGTCTAAGCCCTGCAAGGGATTTATAGATTTTTCCAATCACTTCAAGTCCAAGGATGTAATGCTGGTTACTTCCCCTGCAAATTGTTCCACTACTGGACTGCTTATTTTACTGGAAGGTATACGCAATGTCTGAGATTTCCAGCACTAACAAAAAACAAACATCTGAATTCAGAAAAACATGGATGAATCACAACTTTACCAGCGGAATTAGTATCAACAGATTAATCTTAGCCGCAACAAGGGAATCAACTTAGTCAGAAATAAATTATATTCCGAATTGATGAAATAAAACAAATGGCATGGTTCCTTTTTGGCTGTATAAGAAGTGTGAGTTGATATAAGTAAAACTATGTAAGCAAAGTTAAAGACATGGACATGAGCAACTGTTTGGTGATGGCCTCTCAAAGCATCACTAATCTAACTATTTTTCAAAACTAATAAGCTCCTTTGAGTGTTCAATTGAGAAACTTATCAATTATCTCACCTTTACCTCCACCATTTTTAAGGTCACAATCAAGCCAAGCTGTGCAGAGTGGGAAAGCCGGAAGGATGATATCACTATGAGAGTAAAATCTCACTTCACCATCTTGTAACTCCTCCAATATGCAAACCTGCCAATATATGCAACTTAACAATGTAGTCGATATTTTCTCTAAAATAGAAGAAATCTAGGACAAAAAAAATAGATGCATCAACTCTACAAAATTGAGCAAAATTTTAGAGAAACCACAATCGTTAAACTCCTGATATTGGCAAAACTATAGATTTGTTATTTATTTCAACAATTTCACTCTGCCTAATGAACTCATCTTTGTAACCACACATCAAAGAGAATACAAAAACTTAACGATAAGCAACTGAATGGCTATTTGTGTATTCTAGTGGAATGAAAGCTCAACTCCTCAATCAAAGTTTTTCAACAAATTAAAGCTATTCAATCTATGTTACAAAAGACTTAGGTATCTTCGGCCGACCTTTAGGGAGGCCTTTTATAGGATCAAAAATATGTATCATGTCAGACACAACAAATGTCCCAGAAAATTGAAATTGAATTTTTTGATTTACCAATTTCATAAAATTGAGACTAAATTTCAAGTAATTGATCAAATTGATCATAAATTTCGATCACATATGATCAAACAATCAAATTTACAGTTCAAAGAGAATCGAATAATCTATTAAATCGACCAGAATCAATCGATTTCAGGATCATTTTCCTTGAAAAAAATATAAAAAAAAATCAGTTCTACATTTCAAATCCATTTGAAGGAATCATTCAAATATAAATCAAGTTCATTTTAATACACAAACAACATATTAGTTCATATTTAAGTGATTGAAACTTTTAGTTGTCTCAATTCGAACAAATTCACGCTTTTAAACAGAATTTTATGGGTACTGGAAAAAGCAGAGTATCATCTGTGAAGAAGACGACATGTTAAGGGTCCGGTCTAACACAGCGTTATGGATACCCGATCCGATCCGGCCCATAATTACAAAACAAACTGACACGGCCCATAGTTACAAAACAAAAAAACACTCGGCAAATATTTTTTTTGTTCCGGACAAGTATCCCACTCCAAACCATCTTCTTTTTTCCTTGCAAATTTCAGATTAACAAAAACAACAACGATTATTGCCTGGTTCTTATCTTTGAAACCTTTAATTCATATCAAATTTCCACCAAAGGTAAGTTCTTGTCTCTATTTTGGTTTCATCCAAACTCCCTATATCCAACCTAAAACTTTCAATTGTTGTACAGATGATCATGTTTAGTTTTTTACAGGGATTATATCATACAACTATAAAGGTGATATTGTGTAGTTTACTTTCTGGGATTATCATTCAATAACCGTAATTCATGAACTAATGATTATGGATAAATGTGCCATACTTAGCAAGGTTGTATGATGCTCAATGGTTGTTTGATAAAATGCCTTAAAGAAGTCCCTTCAAATTGAAAGATGTTTTAGGATTTTAAAGAGGTTTTGATCCTTGGGTTTTGCTTATACACAGTTTTAGAGTTAAGGGTCCGGCCACATTCGAACAAAAATCATTCAAAGATCAGTTCTAATAAATGAGCATCATAGAACCTTGGGTTTTGCTTATACACATTTTTAGAGTAATGGGTCCTCATAATATGTTTTTTTATTTATGGTTTAAGAAATTAATTGTATTTTCTACTTTATGTTACAGCTAATATTTTGCAAATCTTCATGGTAACTTGATGGAGTGCACTTGTGATGTGTAATAAAAGTCAGATTGTCGCAAGTTATACAAGGAGGATGAATTGAAGGTAAGGTGTCATATTTCTTACTGAGAAAGGGTTTTGAAGTTCATTACATATAGGAAGAAGCTCTATACCGACAATGGAAAATTAATAATTTCTGAAATAACTTTGGCATTGTGTCTGGCTGCAGAAAGGTGGTCACGCTATAAATTTCACAAGTGCTTACTGTGATTTAAAGGAGAAAAAGTCTGCGTTTAGATATTTGGTTGGATGCTATAGTAGGTGTTGTCGTTGGTTTGGGTTTGAACGTGAAAGGATAGGTAGTATCTCTGGACATCTTACTGAACTAAGGCTTGCATTCTGTTTTGACATAGTATTTTCTACTGTGCTAACCAGTTAACGGGGTGTTGCACCATCAGGACAAGAGATATTAACTTGCGCTTTTTAGCTGGTTTGGTGGGCAACTGGCTAAAGAGAACGAGAAGAATTTCTAGATTGCACTTTGGTGGTTATTTCCTGACATTGGATGGGTTCATTTCACATTGGATGTCAGATGAGTATTTTAAAAGTTGAAACATTTTGAAGTCTATTTAATAAAAATAAACGGACAATCTATAGAAACTCGCCGAAAAAGATCAGTTATTTTTATTTTGCAGCATTTTTGTTTCTTGGTCGGCCCCCACTGCTGTAGCAGTAATCTAGTTTAGTTCAGTTGTAATATAAGAACTACATGTACCCAGACTGATGCTTTCTTTACAAATCTCTCAGAGATGAAATAAGTGAATTGCTAACCACACAACACTGCACTAAAGCAGCTCAGTGTAATTCAGATCACAGTAGTCTACTCCCCGATTTCAGTAAATGGTACAACCACAAATAACATCAATCCTAACCACTAAAACTCTTCAAATAGAACTTTCCACTAGCCTTTGCTCTTGCATTTTTGAAAACAACTTTAGATATTAAGAGGCCATAGGACCTCTCTTAGCAAGATATGTTCCCAATCTCTTCGAGGCGAGTAGAATCATGGGCACGGAACCATGCAGCTGCGGTCATAGATTTATAAATTGCAACCTTGATGATATAACATTTCAAACTATAACAAACAGATAAATTGTAGAAAATGCAACTATTTATGTTTTTTGCACTCAATTCCTAAACATTCGCAAGTGAGACATTATCTCAAACAGGTAACACGGATAAAAATGATGACTAAGATTAGCTCAAATGAGGGGTGAAAGAAAAACACTAAGAAGAAAATTACCCCAAACTGGTGATTAAACAGCTGATGATGAATACGAATACTGAAACATCCAAATCCTTTGAACAAACCAAAACCCACGCCTAATTTCAACAAAATGAAAATCCAATTAACAAATCAATTTCTTTTAATAGATTCCTGAGGAACTGATGGGAATCATAAGACAATTGAAATAAAGATGTAAACCGGGCACCAAAGATTCAAAAGATTGAATCCACATAATACGTATTTAAAGTGAATAGATGAACATATCAAACTTACTTACCAGATTAATGGATTTCTACCGTTACAACCAGATAAACTCTGATTTTCCTCCATTAGATCAAAAATTGTAATTTGTAACTAATTTGAATACCAAGACATGGGTAATTCAGATTACAACATACTTAGCATTAATCTGAAGTCAGATTCCAAATTGGGTTAAAGATTTGACTGGAAAATCAACTTTTTTTATTGGGTTTTTAATGAGAAGAAAATTGTTACCATCGTTGTTGTTGATGATAAACTTTTTTGTCGAACAAAAATCATTCAGATGCGAAGATGGGTTTCGGTTAGGGTAATTAAAAACTAAGAGAAGTTTTGGGTTTTTGATTTCGGTGGGAGAAAATTATCTTCTTGTTTAATTATCTTTTGGTGCTGAATGTGAATGAAGTTCTATTTGTGGGTTTTTTTAAGTCGAGAAAACGAAGAAGAAACATTATAAGAACAGATGCGGCCGGCTAGGGTTCTAAGGGAGGGAAAAGAATTTTAGTGATATTTTGTTTGAAAATTTCGCGGGGTTTAGTGCGCCAAAACTTAGTTATTCCCGCCAATATAGATTGCAATTGTTAAACATCTTGACGAGGGCATACGGATTGATGAATTGGCATAGTCCTTTGTCGTTAGATTTGAAAGAGAATGTACCAATATGAAAATATGCGGAGGGGATTAGATTTGCCGTGAAAATCTTTTTAATGGGAATTTAGAGCGCCGGATTTTGGTGTTTCTACCCAAAATTATCACCCACTTTTTCCGATGATGTGTTCCATCTAAACTCCGTGTCGGAGCCTAGTTAGTAATTCTCCGAATCATTCCTGAATGATTCGCGAACTTATCCGAACTGACCGAATCCGAATGATATTTCCGAACTATTTGAACTCCGAACCTAGTTCCGGATTATATGGACCTCACGAATGATTTGCGAACGTATCCGGCGACCCAGAATCGAATGATATTTCCAAACTAGAACTCCCATAGGTAACTCTCTGACCAAAGTTCTGTTGATTGGTTTTTGTTTGATTTTGTATATACTTTATATTTAAATATAATTATTCAGTTAAAATTTTTGATTGGTAGTTGTTTAACCAAGTGTTTTATGTGTTGATTTTTGTTAAAAGTCTATAAAATCGTTTTATGATACATTTATGCGATTACATTGTTTACTTCCTGTTAAATAATCATGCTAAAATGTTTTTTTCCATCTTATAAATCATATACAAATAAAATTAGTCTTGTAATAAGGACATAATATTTATCAATTTATCATATATGTAAGCGAATTTTAAGTCCGAACTCACATTTATAAAACAAATATGCACGCACGTATGCCGTTGAACTCTTTTGTCAGAACAACGAGCAGATTGGCCGGATTTTTGACCAGAATCCGACCTATCCAGAATCAGTATAATTCTCGTACGCAATGTCGTCCCAAACTACTACCCGTGCCCAGAATTGCTAACTAGGTCTCGAGTGGTCAATCCATTCCTTATGCACGCCGTCGATCCGGATAGACAACAATGGACTAGTGGGGAAGCAACACGTCACGAGGTTTCTTTTTTTCATAAGTACAGATAGGTCCACCTCTCGTGCAGACCTAGAAAGTTGGACTAACCTCATGGCTAATTCACTCGTCACTTCATCAACAAGACTCAATCTCAACTCTATCATGGAGGAAATCTGTGAAAAATGGGGATCCAATCTTCTCTAGTGGGAACCAATCCCCCTCTCTCCCGCTTGAAAATGTGGATCATATATCTTTTAGCTTTGGTGTGGTGTCTTGTGTGTGGTCCAAATTTGAATTGCTAGTTGCTATCCTAATTATACCAAGTATAACGAGTCAAATTGAGAGATTTTGATTTTGAAGAAAGATGGGAGAAACTGACTAAACCCTCGTAGGTTAAAATTATATTTTTAGAGTAATTTTCGATTGCTAATGTCAGAATCTCATTCATTGTCGACTTAATCTCTCAAACTCCAAATTATTATTTACCAGAATAATTTTCAGTTTTTTGAACGGGTGTTCAATCTCAATGTCAGGATCTCGCTTCGTTATCTGTTCATTCTCAAAAATTTACCTTAATTCGTTCTGGATCTTATTTGTAATCTTTAAACGATTGTTCAATCTCAAATATCATTTTTTTTTTTCGTCATGAGTTTGGTATCCGAAGTTGAAGATAATTATGTAAATCTTTAAGCATCTTGTAAGATGGAGCACATAAAGTTTTTACGATTAATTGAATTAATGACACATGCTTGTATAAACTTGCGAAATCGGGGACTACCTATGTAGTTGAAATCGCTATCCATGGCCGATTTTGTTGAATAAGCATAAAGTCTTTCAGAAAATCATCGAATTTAAAATTCTATTGATTTTATAGAATTTTTTGGGTTTTAATGTACTTAGGGATTTACTTAAGTCGATTTGAAAATATATTCACCTATTCCCATATACTAGATATGCGTAGAGAATTTTATAAGGTGATTTAATGAAATATCCGTCTAACCTTAGGTTTCGCTCGTTGTCATCATACATGCCTGGAAATCTTGATAAGCTGGCTAATAAAAATTTACCGGTCTATGTAATTCGTTCTCATTTCCTTGGATATGATACAAAATTTACAAAAATGGATTGTAAGAAAAATTCATTTGATTATAAAATTCCCTCGATCGTAATGGATATGTATATAAATTTGCACAAGTTTATTTTAAGAAAAATTTATCCGACTTTTGAATTCATTCGATCTCATTATATACACTTATATAGACTTGTATAAGTCGATTACAAGGAAAGGTCAACCGACTACGGTATAAGTTGATTCCAATAAAGATTCATCTAATCTTATTGGATATGTCAAAGGATTTCCTTAAGTCGATTCCAGAGCAAGTTCTTGGATGGTGAAATACGTTCACTTTAACTAGATATCTATATTGATTTAGATAAGTAGATTTTAGAAGAAATTAAGCGAGAATTGTGAATCATGTCCAGTCAAAGGTCGGTAATAATTCTCGAATTCATTTCTCATTTTTTAGATTCGTTTTTAATTGAAAGTCGATTGTAATTTCCATTTATATATTATTTAGATTTCTGTTGTGTCGAAGGTTAATAGCGATTTTCCTTATATAATTTAAGTATCCAGGTCTATTAGCATTGGATATCATAGCGTGTGTGTGTATATATATTTACCTAAATTGATTGCAAGACGAAGGCTTGGTCTCTCCAAGCTGGTGGAGCTATCGTACACCTCCTCGATACTCGGACGAGCTTTATACTACCCTCGTGGTGGTATGCTTGGTTCCCTTCTCGAGTTATCTCGCCATGTACGTCATTATATTGCGCTGCTTCACCTTCGGGTTACAGTATAGATCGTCCGAGTCTTCTGGTAGGGTGTATATTCGCCCACGCCTCCTCTGATCCTTCGTTAAATGCAGTCTTTCTTTTTAGACTTGACCGACTGAATCGATTAGACCACTCCTCACATGCGTCATTCTTGTAACGTTTGTAGCAGGCGTCTCGATTCAGGCGAAATCAACTATTTAAAGTATGATTCGATGTTTCCATCTTATCATCTTATCATGAAATCATCCCTTGAGATGTTGACACGTGGCCGTCGAGTAATTTACCCTCACAATCACGACTACTTCAATAGTTGAAACCTGTGACTTTCTACTAGCATTTTAGAACCGCAACAAGAAGGAAATGACCAAAAGTTCTACTTGCAACATATTCCGAAAATTTGCTTCGGTTCGTGACCTCTCTTGTTACACCGCCCCTTGGTATGATATGATCAATGAAATAAAGAAAAATGCGACTAATACCGCATTTTGCTATCCATCGCAACTACAATGAAGGAAATCAGATGGTAGATGCCCTGGAAAATTATACGGCAGTTGGAAGTTAAACGGGAAACCTATCAACAAAAATCTTGGACAAAGCAATCCCAAGTATTATTAATTAAATTACTTTCCATGACTTTATGGGTATAAGTAACACGTGTAATTGTAATTTAGTTCTAATTCTTTGACAAATGCACCCTTAAAAAATTGTATGTAAAATATAATAAGAGGGGCATATTAACATGAAACAAATTAGATAATTTCTTATACAAGTCCCAAATTCATTTCTCAATTTTCGCTTTTATGTTCAGTCAAAAGTCGACATTGACCCCCAAATATATTCCCAAATTATACATCTATTCTTTTTCCTTTTTTTTTAGTAATAGGAGTACATATTAACACAAACTACATGAACCTTACATATCCGGGGAAGGCTCCCCGTATTATCACTGTACAAAACGTTACACAAAAAATCAAGAGGTCAACTAAATTTTTGTTAATATTATATATATATATATATATGTCAATCAAAATTTCGTACGTTAAGAACGAATAAAAATTTAAATTATTGAATCTAGCTCCACGGACTCGTTTTTATTTTCTTAACAAAGGATCGTTTTTTATTTTCTTTTATCGGCAAAGATTAGTTCTCTTCCCATAATTTTTTTCTTTTGAAGCATCGCCCCTTTATTGGTGCAAAATAATGGCACATCATAAATAAAATCACCGTAAATGCGTAATGATGGTTTGACTCAAAAGTTGCATAAAGAAGCACTACCGATCTATAAAGCCGGAAGAACCGCTTGGATACTTTTGGACCCTTGCACGTTAAGACCAGCTTTTTTTTTTTTTTTTTTTGATAAACAAGGAACCTTTTCATTAATGGGATTTCAAGGTTACAATGAGTTTAAGATCGAAAATAAGAGAATACAAAGTAACAAGAACATACAGTAAGAGTACAATGCAGAAATCCGACAAGAGAAAGAGAAGGATTCTGGGAGTAAGACAAATCAAGTATGAATAAGATCCGATTAATCGGAAGAAGGATGGTTTTTTCTCGGAAATAAATTCCAACCATTTAGTTTGTTTTTCTCCTTTAGAGAGAAATGCTCTTAAAGTAGGAGTGATTTGCTCAAATCTCTTATAACTAGTGATGAAGCTTAGATCGCCAAAAAGACCACCTATGGAGATTAAGGTCCGTAGAATAAGTTGATGATGAAGATTAGTCACAGGAGACAACCAAGATGAAGATTTCGTCGTTGGAGAGCATGGAGAGCATCACTATTGATCTTAAAACCCAACCCAATAACCAAGAATCGCCATTAAAGTCAAGACAAACCTCAAAAGAGTAGATAAAACCACCAAAATGGTGTAGATAACTAGAAAACATAATACAAACCAAACTAATCTACTAACTAACCTAGAAAACAAGGAAAAAATGAAGAAATGCAACAGGATCTAGTCAAAAAATGGGTAGATCCGAACAGCAGAAAAAGCAATTGTTTTATGGTTTTGTTGGAGAAGAAGGAGTGAGAGAGAGGAGAGAGAGGAGAGGGTGTGGCCAGGATTCCGTTAAGACCAGCTGGATTTAATGATCACCTATATTCGTTTCAACCATGTAACCATACGAAGAGTTAATGCACGTGTAAAATACACGCATGAACAAACAGGGCCCTAGATATGTTAAACGTCGATTTTTTTGACCCACTATTGAGTGTCTCGTTACTCCCTATATATCCCCAAAAAAGTAGGAAAATCCTAACCCTAACCTTTTCACATTCTCTTCTCAGCCTTCCTTTCTCCCTCACCCTCTCTTCTCCGCCTCCCTTTCTTCTTCTTTTATTCTGGTCGGTCCCTTTCTTCCTTGATAGCAAGATCTCAACCTCCTTTGTCTCTCTATATCTATCTCAAAGTCAGCCATCACCACCAACATTACTACCCATTCTCCATCAGTCTGAAGGTAGCTTATTAGACCCGTGAGAGAGAAGAAGAACTTATTTATTTTTGTTTTTCAAAGCTGTAAGTTTTTTTCAGTTTTCTCATATTATTGTATTTAAATATCAGGATAAGATCATTACTGAAAAATGACGATAGAGAAATCAACGATAAGATCAGGAAGTGGAGGTACTTTTGAAAAATGTTTTTTTTCCAAGATTAGCTTTTGGCGATGATCTCCATTGCTTGAGGGTCTTAAGAGTCTCTTTTAAGGAGATGTCAATATCACGGTACTTCCTCTTCTTCCCTTATCATTTTTTGTTTTTTTACTTTTGTTTTAATTTAATAGGAAAACGATAGAAAAAAAATTGATATCAAAATTACTAAATATAATTAGTTGGTTTCTGCAGTAGATTTTTTTTGCTTGACATAGATTTTTTTTTGTTAGAAAGTTGATATTTTGATTTTATGTTTTTAGTTAGTTCTGATCTTTGTATTTGTTTGCAACTAAATCCAGGATCCAAACTTATTACTTTTGGAGGGAGGAAGCATATCTGGAACGAGTACTCTATTAGGTCGCAGATTAGCTTGTCAAAATCAGATCTAAAATATAGATTCAATGGCATCAGGCCGCAGCAGTATGAATCTCTTTGGTTGTTTTGAACTTGTCCAGCGGAATTTAAATTGCATCTGTTGTATCCGTAGGGTTGTAATGGGATGGTATTTCTTTTCTTGCGTTTTTTTTTTTTTGTGTGAAAAAACAGATTTTATTTTTTCTGTACAAAAATGACTATGTAAATTATGCTTATCTTATCTTATATACTAATATAAAGAGAACACGGTTTTTCTCCGGTTTCACATGAACGGACGAAAATACCCCTCCGTGTTTTTAACACACTGCGTACATTTTCGTATATTTGAGACATCCGAGGGCTATATGTGGCAATCGTGTTTTCCCTTCCATCTATTTTCTCCTTTTACTTCCGAAAATCAGCTGAAGAAGAAGAACTGAAACTCCATTTTCCACACGAATTGAAATCAATTGAAACTTAAACATAAGATTTCAATTCAAATTTAGTTTCGAATCCTTCAGCTGCAACTTCATTCAATCTCTTCCCATCTCTTTTCTTTCTTTTTTTTCGTCCCCAAATCCCTAATTTCAATTGAAATTTGGATTCCAGTTAAAAAGCTTTCAAAGCTTCAAATTCCGAATGACTTTTATACCTAGGTAGATCGAGCTTCAGGTGCGTGTTATCATTCTCCTTTTGGTACCCATATCCACCCCTCTCTATGTCTTAATTTCTTCGTTCTTTGTCTTAAAATTCATTATAATCAAAGGTTTTTATTGATTGGATTTCCTTGAGATGTTGATAGGAAGATAGACGAATTGGGTTGTGTTGATTTTTGCAGCAAATTTTCTTTATATGCTTTACGCTTTGATTAATGGTGTTGTTGTTGTATGCGTTTGGGATTTTTTCATAAGGGGATTATTTTGAATGAAGTTAGGGTTACAGTTAGTCAAGAAATCGTTAATCGGTAGTATTTGGTGGTGGATTGTTCTATTTGGGAATGATATAATAGTTTTTGTAAATTGCTTCCATACAATGCCATGATAGGTACATGTAACCTGTTTTTTTGTTTTTCAAAGACTTAAACCCAGCTGATTGTTGTAAGAAATACTGCAATACAATGTATGCAATGCCATGATACTTACTATGGTATCTTCGCCATGATACCGAATTTTAGAATGTATCTGAAATTTAACATCTAGAAGTGTATCCATGTGTCATAGGAATGCAGTTTGCCACTTACGAAAGACCTGCAGTAGATGGACCTATCGAAAAGGGAACAATAGAGAGTATTATGATGAACTGTTCATCAATTCCAAATGTTTTTAGTCATGCTCCAGAATTTGGATGAACTGTCATTAGTAAGATGTAACGGTTATAGCATTATGATTGTTATGTTATTGGATTTATATGAACTATGATGGGATTCTAAGATATTTTGGCCAACATAATCTCAGAACAACTTAGCAATACCTGGCGACTTACATGTACATACTCCTTAAGGTGATATTCTAAGATATTCTTAAAATTTTAGTACAGCTCCTTAAATGGGATCCAACGCTGGCTCGAGGAAGAGATCCCATATCGATGCATTAGTGGAGTCCAACCAGGCGTCTAGCTCAGGACCTCGCAAAAGTCCAAGACTTTCTGACCATGCTCAACGTCGCGAATTGATCCAACCAGAAAATAGAAAAGGTCCGATGTCGTCCTTTTTCTTTCAAAATATTTTTCTCACATATTTATTCATGTATGAATGCAATAAAATTGAGAGAATTCTTTTGCAAATGCTATACGTTGCAGCAAAGGAGAAAGAGAACTTCTGTTTGGGTCTTCGTAGAAGCCCAAGGCTTATTCAACAGCCTAAACATCAAGAGTTGGAAATTTCGGTGGAATCCAACCAGGCGTCTAGCTCAGGACCTCGCAAAAGTCCAAGACTTTCTGATCATGCTCAACGTCGTGAACTGATCCAACCAGAAAATGGAAAAGGTCCGATGTTGTCCTTTTTCTTTCAAAATATTTTTCTCACATATTTATTTATGTATGAATACAATAAAATTGAGAGCATTCTTTTGCAAATGTTATACGTTGCAGCAAAGGAGAAAGAGAACTTTTGTTTGGGTGTCCGTAGAAGCCCAAGGCTTATTCAACAGCCTAAACAACAAGAGTTGGAAAGTTCGGAAGATAAGAGAAAAAGACAGGAAAGTGAGCGTAGTGTTTACCAAAGAATACGACATGCTTTTGTGTCAGAGAACGATAGGGCATTAATGTTGGAACAACGTCGTACCCGTTATAGAGAGATAAGAAGTGCAGTAAGTGAAGAGGAAATAGAAAGAGATCTTGAACGGCGTCGTAATGCTTACCGTAAGCGGCGTCAGCAATCACTTGGAGGGGCTTCGACATCTACTTCTCAAATTGACAGAGGTATGATCAACTAAATATTTTAGTTACTGTTATTATGTGATTTCAAAAGTTTAATTTTAAATTTACATAGTAAGATATTTCAAAAGTTTAATTTTAAATTTAGTTGATCAACAGGCAATGCTGGATACATCTTTGATCATTTCCTGTTTTGGTGGTGTTCCAGTAAAATTAATTAAACTTTATACTTAGAAGCCTACTTAAAAACAGTAACGAATGTTGTGAAAAAGATAAAATCAGATGTGGTGCTTACCGTTCTCATCTATAATGCCCACCCCGATCAGCTTTGGAGTGTGGAGTGTCATTTCCATGACATCCAAAGACGTTGGGCAAAGCATTGCAATTTTTAGTCCAATTTTCTTAGCAGGTTAATAAGCCCAATAAGCACCAGTAAACTAACACATAATAATTCCTTTGTTTCAAAAACTTTGTAGGAATTGAGGGGAACATGCCCACCAGGTTCAGCCACCTTCGCCGAAGCCCCAGGTTTCTCAACCAACAAATGGATGAACCAGGACCAAATACTAACAGAGCTACCCTTGAAAAAGTATGCAACCAACACCGTACCCGGTCATCACAACATCGACGTGAAAATAAAGAAGGGCACGCAGGGGGAACAAGTTGTGGTAAGATAGAATAATGTTCATTGTCAAACAAATTTTACTTACTGTGAACTTCTTCAAGCAGCTGGTAGTGGTGATTATGTCTGCGGTGAAGCTGATGGTGCAGACTGGTGGTACTGAGAAGATGGACTGGTGGCGCTGTGTTGCTACTGACTTGGTGCTGTAGATTGTATGGGAAGGAGGTGATGTATGCAGTTGAGGTGGTGATGCGAGTAGTGAATGTTTGAGATTGTACCGGTTGACGCTGGGGGAATGAGACCTGAAGGCATGTTGAAAAGAGGAGATGTTGTTGTGGATGGAGACTGCATGGTGTTTATTGTATGTGAGATGGGAATATAGCCCTGAAGCGAAGATGGTGCAAAGAGGAGCAAAGTTCTTTTTTGTTATCTATTAGCTCAAGGTGTAAATAATCACCATTAGTAGCTGCTCGAAGAAGTTCCCTGTTTTTGTTTAATAATTTTTCCATTTGCTTTAATTTACTCATTATAATCAATGTTAATGTTGTCACGGATAATGAAAGAAATGTTGATATTGGTACAGACAGTGAAAGAGATAAGAAACATCCACTTGAAATGGATAAATTGCTGGAGCATCACGTTAATGACAGGGTGAAAATAGTAAGAAATGACCAGGAAGCAGGACCAAGTAGGGGTAAGTTGAAAAAAGTAGATTAGATGTGTACGAAATACTTTTTTCTGAACTTTGTTATGCTGATCATTCAGCTGTCGATATTGTTTTACTTATCGGATTTGCAATTTTTCGCATTTTACTTTATGCAGCAGTTCCACGCCAAAGCCCCCAATTTGTAGGGCAAGTTCAGCTTCGAGATGAGGAGGCCATAGAGGAATCCCGAAAGAAAAAGGGAAAGGCAGTTGTGACGTATCAGGTATGTTTGTGAATGTTTTTATTTTAGATGTGCTACTCTTTCTTGCATGATTATAGAATTTCGTGTTATTTTTTCATAAACAGAACTATTGTATCGCCTGATAACCCATTGGATTTCATTGTAATAGAGACGACGTCGAGCAAAAGCCAACTACGTTCCTGACATAAACATGGTGGGGGCTGTTGTTATTGGTTCCACTAGAGTGACCAATAACCACAATTCAACAGATGACAGCAGCTCTGATGATGGGGAGCACCACGAAATTTATAAGCAAGGTAATGCCGAAGCTGCTGCCAAAAATGCTGTGAGAGAACCAAGACCGAGTACTACCGGTGCCTCGACATCGATGGCTTCCACTTCCCAAGGTTTAATCTTTGACCACATTAAAACTTCATTTCTTTTTCTTCTCGGTTTTTAACTTTTTTCAAAGTATATGTATACCATTAGTATCTTATAACTTATATCTTTTCAAGAAGACATTTTTCGTCGGGCCACCCAATTACCACTACGTAGAAGTCCAAGATTCAGTCAACCGTCTCAACATGGAGAATCAGCATTTGCACAAAATATAATCGGTATAATCTTATATTTCCTATATCTCTCTAGCTACATTTATATATTTCGACTTGGCGTATATCTTCTATGTTTGTAACTCTTCTTCTTCTTTTTCACGATGATCTAATCATTGCGTACACTAACTCAATTTATCCAGCAGCAAATAACAATCTTGCATCCAATTTACACGTTCGTAGAAGCCCTCGACTCATGGAACAGTCTCAATCTCAATCTCAGGAATCTCAGCATGCGCAAAATACAATACGTAAGCTTTTTCTATTTTTTTGAAATGGGTATGAGTATAAGTTTTTGTAGTTGTAAACGCATGTATGCTGTTAGACAATTTGAATAATAATTTTAGAACTGTTAGTGGCCAGGCTATAAAGTAGTAGTAATTATAGCTGTAGAAGATGGGGATTGGGCTCGACTTATAGTATACCTACTCTGCCAGCTGAATAATAGCAGTCAGACTTATGGATAGACATAAAGATAGAGAAAGTATGTAAGCCATGTACACCGTCACAAGTTCCCTCAGGCATGCATCATAACTCATGGACGACCATAAGTCAGAAGTGGGAGTGACTGTATCACATTCATATGAGTACGGTTTTCATTATGAGTGTTTAGTTTCGTTAGTCATTGTTATCAGAGATATATCGAGATATTGAGCTGTTTACCTCTACGTGCAGCAAATTCACAAGGAGTTACAGGTGGAAGAGGGAGGGGTCGTCCACTTCGAAGTGTTGCAGGAAGATCCTCATTCTTGAATTGTGCGAGAGGCATTACCTATAAAGTTGGATTCAAGAAGTTCCATTTGCCGCCGCCAAGGACATGTCCAAAGTGCCAAGCGATGATTTTTTATCGTGAACCAAAAGGCTTTTGTTGTTCAGATGGTAAAGTTGTTCTACCGTTTGTTGCCCCACCGATTGAACTTTTGGAGTTGTTTGATGATCAAACGGAAGTAGGGGTACACTTTCGGAGGTACATACGACGCTATAATCAGTGTTTCTCATTAACGTCGATTGGGGTGCATTATGACAGAGAATTGGCTAATAATAGAGAAGGTGTATACACATTTCGTGTTCAAGGTGATATCTACCATAGAATAGGTAGTCTTCTACCTTCTGAGGTTGATAACGGAATAGATCCTCCAAGAACAGATCGTCCCAGATATATACAAATGTATATTTATGATACGGATAATGAGATTAACTGGAGAATGGAAGAAGGTGGTGACGATCTAAACCGAGAGGTGATGGAGAAGTTGAGGATAATTCTTGATACACATAATAGGTTCGTGCATGTAATCAGACCACTTGCACAACGAGAGGATATCCAAAGATGTAAGTTGGTAATTAAAGAACAATCTGCGACCGAAAAGCAGTACACGCTTCCAACTGCATCACAAGTTGCCGCAATTGTAGTTGAAGGAGATGGGTCTGACAAACCTGGAGAGCGAGACATTGTAGTCCGAACAACAGAAGGAAAGCTGTTATCTATCCAAGAAACATCAGGTTATTATGATCCTCTCCAATATCCACTTTTGTTACCATATGGGAGTTATGGATGGGATCAAAATAGCATGGATGAGAACAACAGACAATTTACATGCCTTGAGTACTATTCCTACATGCTACAGGTATATGTATGATATAAATGCTTAACAACTAAACTTTACAATTGAACTTACACATATTATGTTGACACAAATAATATAAATAATTTATATATTTGCTGCCGCTATTGTTTTGCAGATTCGAAATAATGACGCGTCGCTTCTTCTTCGAGGTGGAAGACTACTACAACAATATGCTGTAGATAACTGGGTGAAGATTGATTCGTCTAGACTTAGATGGTTATGGAATCATCAAGAGGAGATAAGAGCTGAATTGCATCAAGGTCTACAAGATGCACGAATGGCCGGCGAAACCAGTGCAAGTAAGTTAATATGGATCACTTTCTTATTTGGCCCAGTGCCCTTTAAGCTTAGCTACATTCACTTTGTTCGTTATTTTTATATATTTACTGTGAGATGTTATAGGATAATGACAAACAATAAAAGGAAAGTACTTCCTTGAAATCTGAAATATGTTCTTTTTCATGGTAGAGAATCTTGGTCAAAGGAAAGTGCTTCCTTCCTCATACATGGGCAGCCCCCGTGACATGTACCAGCGGTATCAGGATGCAATGGCACTGGTGCAAAAGTATGGAAAGCCTGATTTGTTCATTACAATGACTTGCAACCCACTTTGGGATGAAATCGTGTCCAACCTGGGGCCGGGTCAATGTGCAGCAGATAGACCTGATCTGACTACAAGGGTGTTCCGTGCAAAGCTGGAAGAGCTAAAGGTAGATCTTTTTACCAAGTCAATATTTGGTAGAGTAGCTGCCCATGTGCATGTTGTTGAATTTCAAAAAAGAGGTCTACCTCATGTTCATATGTTAATTATTTTGAGCGAGGAAGACAAATTACAAGGTCCCGATGATTATGATAAGATAGTGAGAGCAGAAATACCTGACCCTGACGAAGAGCCAGAACTACACGAGTGTGTGAAAAAATGGATGATTCACGGTCCATGTGGTAGTAAGTGCATGAGGGATGGTAAATGTAAGAGAAACTTTCCAAAAGAGTTTTCTGAGTGTACCGTGCAAGGAAAAGATGCATACCCTGTTTATAGGAGACGTAATGATGGACTACGCGTACGCAAGAGTGAAAGTTTTGAAGTAGATAATAGGATGGTTGTGCCTTATAACCCTTGGTTATTACAGAAGTATGATTGTCATATAAACGTAGAAATTTGTAGCAGTGTGGAGAGTGTTAAATATCTTTACAAGTATGTGTATAAGGGTCCGGATTATGTATCTTTCGGAGTACAACCAATAGATCATGACGAGATAACAAGGTATAAAAATGCAAGATGGGTTTGTGCTCAAGAGGCAATGTGGAAGATCTTTAGCTTTCCTCTTTACAAGGTTTATCCTTCGGTAGTGAGATTACAGATACATCTTCCCAATAAACAAAGTGTCGGGTACTATGATTATCAAACGTTAGATGAAATTTTGTCCGATGAAAGAAATTTGAGAACAACTTTGACAGAGTTCTTTGTGACAAATACTCGCGATCCTAGAGCGAGAAAGTTGTTGTACCGTGAATTTCCTGAATGCTACTGTTGGGATACAAAAACAAAAGAATGGACAAGAAGACGAAGTACACGAAGTCAATAGGAAGGGTTTATACAGTACCTTCATGTGCAGGAAAGGTGTGGTTCTTAAGGCACATTCTGAACCACGTTAGAGGTCCTACTTCTTTTGATGATCTATTGTTTGTTAATGGAGAGATGTCGGACTTTCAAGAGAGCTGCCGAAAACCCAGGACTCTTAGAGAATGATCGAGTGCGAGAGCGTCTTTGGTGAGCGAAGAATGATCAAGATGACGTATGCTACGAGAAGACAATTCGCCTCCATCTTGCACTTTTGTAATCCGACGGGCGTGAGAGAATTATGGGATGAATTTTTCAACGGCATGGTCGAGGATTACTCGAGTTCAAGCAATACAAGCTTAACATTCTTATCGGACCGTCTTCTTCGTGAATTTGAATTTGATACTTAAGCAACACGATAAAGATATATCCATGTATGATCTACCATAGATTATTGGCACATTGGGTGAGGAAGTTGAGATTTCGAGTCGATTCAAGAGGAGTTATCGATCCCTATATCCGACGAAGACTTTGTCTTGTCCAAAAGTTGAATGAAGACCAATCTAGGGCCTACAATACAATCATGGGAGCAATTGAGAGAAAGGAAAGTAAAGTCTTCTTCATAGATGGTCCAGGAGGTCTTGGGAAGACCTATCTCTATCGTGCTATTAATCGCGTTGTTAGGAAAAAGGTGGTATTGCATTAGCAACGGCCACGTCGAGAATTGCCGCTACTATGCTACCTGGTGGGAGGACAACACACTCAAGGTTTCAACTTATATGACACCGACATCAACTTCAATGTGTCGTACGAAGAAACAAACCGAGGAAGCTAAACTTTTGAGGCATGCTACCGTCCTTATGTGGGATGAAGCTACAATGGCGCATCGCTATTCCTTGGAAGCATTTGATCGGACAATGAGAGATATCACGGGGATTCTTTGAACCATTTGGTGGAAAGATTCTAATCATGGGAGGTGATTTTCGTCAGGTACTACCAGTGATTCCAAGAAGTACAAGGGGACAGACAGTCGATGCATGTCTTAGCAGGTACATTGTATATTTTTTTCTTTCAATTTTCTTTCAAGACATAAAAAAAATTATTTTATATTGATATGCATATTTAATGTTTCTTAAACTCTGGTATTTAATTAACTTTTAGGAGGATAATTCGAAATGATATTGAGTTACATTACATTCTTCACAGGTCACATTTGTGGGAAAGTGTACATGTTTTGCATCTGAAGAAGAACATGCGTGCAGCCGGGGATGCATCTTATTCTAAGTTTTTGATTCGTGTTGGTGACGGCGATGAACCTTGCGTTGCTAATGAGATGATAAAGGTTCCGGAAGAGATGGTCATACCATGGGTTAGTGATGCTTCTTTGTCTCAACTTATAGAGGTAACATTTCCGAACTTGGTGGAAAATGCTAGAGACATAGACTACATGGTCAATAGGGCATTGATCACACCATTAAACGAGTACGTCGAGAAGCTTAATGACCGAGTACTTAACATCTTTCCTGGAAAAGAGGTTCTATTCTACTCATTTGATTCTGTGGATGACGATACTCATGGTCTTTACCAGCAAGAATACTTGAACAACATTGCTCCAGGAGGTTTGCCATCACACATTTTGAAATTGAAGATTGGTGCGCCTATTATGTTGTTGCGTAATGTTGATGCAAAAAATGGTCTATGTAATGGTACCAGGTTAATAATCAAAGAGTTCTTCCCAAACTGTATAGATGCTGTAATAATCAGTGGGAATTACATAGGTACACGAGTCTTCATTCATAGGATGCCACTAGAGCCACCTGAGAATCTCAAACTCCCATACAAGTTTAAACGTAAACAATTTCCGATCCGTTTGTGCTTCGCCTTTACGGTCAACAAAGCGCAAGGGCAGACGATCGAGAACACGGGTATTTTTTTTCCTGAACATGTGTTCAGCCATGGTCAACTGTACGTTGCTCTCTCGAGAGGTGTATCAAGTAGCAACACAAAAGTATTGGTTACTAAAGGCACCGTTGCAAAGAAGAAGGGAACGTACACGAAAAATGTTGTGTATAAAGAAGTCTTTCTGTCTTAGAAAACTACGAGTAACAAATACACATTCTTGATGTAAAAGGACATTTATGATTGAAAAATTATTAAATGATAAATTCAAGTTTAGTTGTGATTACTTTTGCACATGAAATGAGTTTTCACCACTTAACATTGATCGTTGACCGAGTGTTCACTTTGATCGTTATTTACCGCACAAAAATAATAGAATTTCGAAACGAATGTACCGGCAGGCGCATCGCGCATGCGTGCTATACTAGTTAAACAAAAGGAAAAGACTGTAAATTGAATTTAGTAGTTACAAATGTATTATTTCTAAATCAATTATTTCAGGCGTGGATTTATTTAATCCTAATTATTAATTTGGCATTAATGGTGGTTTATAGACCCCAACCACTTGCGCTGCAACCTAGAAATTTTCATTGGTCTGAGCAATTGACCAATTAGTTATTAATGGGTGTAGTATTAATGGTGGTTTATAAATTCTGGCACTACAATAAATTCTGGCACTACAATCTATGAAAGTTGCATTGGTACGAACATTTGACCACCCGAACATTTATTGATAACTATTGCTTCAAATTTTAAAGCAATCTCACGTTGTTGCTGATTAGTTGTTAAATGATTTGGGAACCATTTGGCAACCACTAATGTTAGTTATTGAACGAATCGGAAACTGCATGCCAACTACAACTTGGTTTCTTTAATTTATTGCAATTATGAAATAACGATATTTGGATACTACCCGATTGGTTGCTATATAAATTCACAACAAGATATATGTTTAGTTGCCATATTGTTTGGCAAGTACCTAACAACTACAAAAATGTAGTTGTTTCAATGTTTGGCAAGTAACTAACAACTATGAAAACTAGTAGGCTTAATTTATTGCACTTAACAAATAACGTATTTGGATACTGAAATTTAAGTTGCCAAAAATACGCATGGCAACTAGTCAGTTTTAGTAGTTGCCTTTGCATTTGGAAACAACCCATACGACAACTAAAGCATGGCAACTACTATTAGTTGCCTTTCTGTTTTGAACTAAAAACTCATCTTAGGCAACTAAATTATTTTGGTTGCCAATGCTCAGGTTTTTTGTAGTGTGTTTCCCATTATCAGATACCAATTGTGCGGGGATTCCGAATCTGCATATGATATTCTCAAATATGAATGTAAAAATGTCTTTGTCGCGAATGTGTTGTACTGCATTTACTTCTGCCCATTTTGTGAAATAATCTGTAGCGACAATCATATATATTCTTTGCCCGTATCCCGGTAAAAACGGTCCCACAATGTCTAAACCCCATTTTCCAAAAGGCCATACACTTGTTGAGGATGTTAATGGTGCTCTAGGTGCATGTATTTTCTTTCCGTGCCTTTAGGAAAATCTTCGCAACGTCTTGATACTTGTTTCGCATCTTCATGCATATATGGCCAATAATAACCATGCATTTTCGCTCTGTATGCCAAAGATATTCCGCCACTGTGATTTTTAGCATCCCCACAATGTAATGCTTTTAATACTTCTTCTCCCTTTTTTCTTGTCAAACATCTGAGTGATGGTCCATTAAAGAATCTCCGATACAATACCCCATCTCGTAGTTCATAATTTGTCGCACGGCTCTTTTATTTGTGTGCCTCCAATCTATTTCTTGGTATTTCTCCTTTCATCAGATATGCATGAAGTTTTGCTCTCCAATCCTCGGTATTGGGTACTTGTTCTCCACCTTCTATTATCATTACATCTACCTCTTCCTCTTCTTCTTTATCGATTGATGGTGATAGAAGTGTTTGTATCTTTATGCATCTCGCGGTTGGGTCTGTCATCATACTTGAGATAAAAGCAAAAGCATCTGCGAGTCTGTTGCCTTTTCTTGATATATATCTCCATTTTATTTTTGGTATTTTTGCTGACAATTCTTCAACAAGTTTCTTGTATTTCTTCAAGGATAATTCATTTGTAGTGTATTCTCCTTTTATTTGACGAATGGATAGTCTGAATCACTTGGTGATTCTCACATTTTCCAACTTCATTTCTATTGCGAACTTTAGGGCATGTATCACAACTTCATATTTTGTTTCATTATTGGTGGATGTAAACTCGAATCTGAAGGAAAAAGCCATTTTGTTTCCCTTTGGCAAAATCAAAACAATTCCAACTCCGTTACCTTCCCCATTCGATGATCCATCTACCAATATTTCCCATCTATTTGGCTCTGTCAATAGATTTCTTGGATCTCCATGTTCTTCTTCTATATCCATCATTTCTTCCACGACTTCATCATCTTCTAAAGGAAATTCTGCTAAGAAATATGCGACAACTTGTGATTTTGGTGAAGATAGTATTTCATATTTGATTTTGAAATGTCCTACTTGAGCATTCCATCTCTCAACTCTTGCATGACCTTTTTGAATTTTTCATTACCGACTCAATTGGTACCTTTGTCATCACCCTTATTGTATGTGCCTGAAAATATATGCGAAGTTTAAATGTGGCATAAACTAATGCAAAAATTAGTTTTTCAATTTTTGAATAATTTTCTCTCGAGGCATTGAAGGTTTCTTTGATATAATAGATTGGTTTTTCAACTCCTACGTCTACTCGTAATAACACTTCACTTAATGCGTGCGAAGTTGTCGCAAGATAGATTAATAATTCTTCTCCTGGTTCTACTTTTTTCAAAATGGATATATCCATCAGATGTTCCTTTATTCCTTGCAAAGCTTTCTCGCATTCATCTTTCCATCTAAATTTCGTCCCCTTTTTGAGTATGTTGAAAAAATGTTTACATTTGTCTGATGATAGCGAAATGAACCTCCCTAGCGAAGCTAAGAGTCCGTTTAACTCCTGTACATCTTTTACCGTCGTGTTGGCATGTCGCGAATTGCTTGCACTTTCTCTGGATCAACTTGTATTCCTTCTTTCGATATAATGTAGCCTAAAAATTTTCCTAACGCAACCCCAAAGATACACTTCTCTGGATTTACTTTGATGTTAAAATGCCTCATTTGTTCAAAAATTTCCCTCAAATCTTGGACATGATCTTTTGCTTCTTTACTTTTTATCAACATGTCATCTACATACACCTCTAGCGTTTTGTGTATCCACTTCGCGAACACCTTCTCTACCATCCTTTGGTATGTTGCTCCAAACATTTCGAAAACCAAATGACATTTTTGTATAACAAGTATAATCCTCTTGGAGCGATAAAAGCAGTATGCTCTTGGTCTTCTTCAGCGAGAGGAATTTGATTGTAGCCTTTGTATCCGTCTAGAGAAGATATCCTATCATTTCCTGCCGCTGATTCAACCATTTGTGGAATATCTGGTAAAGGAAAACTATCTTTCGGACAAGCTTTATTTAGATCAGTAAAATCTATGCAAATTCTTATCCCCTTTTTCTTCTTTGGGACCACGACCATGTTTTCTATCCACTCTGGATATTTTGCTTGTCTTATGATTCCTGCATCAAACATCTTCTGCAACACTTCTTATATTTGAGGATGATATGTTGTTGCGATTTTTCTAATTCTTTGTTTGAATGGTCTCGCGTTTTTGTCAATCTCCAACCTATGACACGCCACAGACGGATCTATTTCAGGCATCTCATCCATGTTCCATGCGAAAATATCTTTATAATCTCGTAACAAACCAATAGTTCTTTCTTCTTCATCTGCCTCCATCTTAGTCCCAATTTTTAGTATCTTGGTTTCTTCTTCGGTTCCAACATTCACTTCCTTTGTTGGTTCCGCTGCAGTGTAATTGGTCTTTGGTTCTCCCATAGGTGTTGGTTCTTTTATTTCCTTCGCAAGCTCATTCCCTTCTTCCGAAATTTCGCTGGGTATTCCTTTTCCTTCTTCTGCTCTTATCATATAAGTTCTAAATTCTTCTTCCTTCTTTGCCTCCTTCGCCATTTTTTGCGATCTTTTCGCTTCTTTGCACGTCCTTCATAATGTTTCACCTCAATTTGATAACATAATTTCGCTTTATCAGTATCCCCTCTTATTTCACCAATACCATTCGGCATAGGAAATTTAATGCATTGATGTAACGTCGAGGCTACAACTTTAATTGCATGTATCCATGACCTTCCCAACAACATGTTGTATGGCGATTCCATATCCACTACACATAACGTCATTTGTGTTTCAATCTCTCCCAAACAAAATTCGCATCTTTATTTCCCCTTTAGGTTTTGTTATAGATTTTCCAAAGCCATGAATATGATATGTTGAGGAGCCATCTCTTCATTTTTATATCCTAATTCTTTGTATGCATGGTAAAACATTATATCCACCGAACTTCCTGTATCCACCAAAGTTACATTTATTGCCCATTCTTCCACTTTGCTTTTTTTGATTTTCCCTTTTCCTTCCGTGCGGTTATTGTGACTACTAAAGGAGATGTGTGGCCCAAATTTTCTCTCGGTATTTCTGCTGCTGTGAACGTAATTTTCCGTTTTCCCATTCTCCATTGTCGTTATTTTCTTTCCTTCGAAATCTCGTTTATGTATTCTCCTCGATATTTTCATGGAATTCATTAATCATTGTTTTTGTAACCAAATTACATTCCAATCTTCAATTGCATTCCTTCATTTTAATTTTCTCTTCCTTAACTGATTTTTTGATTTGTTTCGTCATTTTCTTGATTTTGAACAATCTTAATAATAATTTTGAATCTCATATGCCAGTGCCTGGTTCTAGTTGCAGGAATTCCTACAATACATCCCTCATAAGAATTCATAATATTCAACACATATTTAAGATCAATAATCAACCTTTTTATTAATTGAATTAGAAAGTTTACAAGAAGGAAATGAAATCAAGAATATAATTGCTACTCTAGACTTTCTCTCTCCTCAAAACTTTCTCTCCACTCCTAAAGATCTCTCCCTCCTTTTAGGCCTACTCGGCCCTTTATATAGGACATTACATATTGGATGACAGCTAAGCTGTCCTTTATTTTCGGATCTCGGTTTGCGACATTCTCGCTAGTATACAAATGTTAAATCTCGCAACGCTCCTAAATCTCGCTAGGTCTTCACATCTTTCTCGTGTTCAGGCTGTCATCATCCGTTGCGTCATTTTTATTACCAATATGCGATATATTTGAAGCTTGTTATTAGTCATTTTTATTACCAATATGCGATATCTTTGCAGTGTGTTGTTTAAGGATCTCGCAAGGATATTGATGTCGTGATATTCTGATCCTACAAGAACCAAGCATACCTGCAACACTTGATGAGTCTTCAACCATGCGACCACCGCCAAGTGCACCTACGGACTCATGAATCCGTGCATTAACAATACCTTATAAAAATGGGTAAGCACAAAATAATCCAACAGATAAAGTAATAAAATATCTAATAATAACTATATATAAGCACTCAGAATGACAAGGTAGAGGAACTAAGTGTTGCATGTTGGGATTGTGGAGATGGCAAGACACCAGGAGCAATTTCCCATCCCCCAATGTTTTGCAAGACCATATGGCTGCAAAGAAAAAGTAAAAAAAAATGTGTATATGAGAGACAGTTACTTGGAAAAAAAATCACTATATAGAGTTTTTCCTTCTTACTTTTCTAATATGATAATTTTCATTAAGTTACTAATTTAGCTCACCACATTGTTCGCATCCATTCTTTCCCAAAGCAAAAGAAGATCATCTGACGTGCACCAGCAGCTGCAATACCTACGTGAAACACCATGCAACAATAATATTTAAATAGATATACTTTTCCTGCTACATGGTTGGCGTAACCACCGGACAAAGAATGTTCTCGAAATGCTGAGCCTATACCAGTGAAACAACAATCTCACCAAAATCATAAATGATTTTCACACTTTTCTACTATGGTAGCACCACTATCAACCTAAAGAATAAAGCGCTTTCTATTTGCATACCAAGTACCTCTATGAGACAGCCTATCTCTAGTTGGAAGAGAATCATGGAAAATAACCCAAAGAATAAAGCTTACCTTGTTAGGAATTGTACTCTTCCAAAGGTGTGTGTCAAAATTACACGGGATTTGATCTCCTAACAGCAGTTCATAGCACTTGTTTGTGCTAAAGTTCTCAAGAATGATTACCTCGCCATCTTCCAAAGTTGGAATAGGGATGTCATGGCACAGCAAATCCCACTCTAGTCTCTCATTTGCGTTCAATATCCTCTTGAAAGTACAATTCCACCTCCCATTGGCAATCATCTCGGATATAGAATCTTCCTTATCTCTTGTTGCTTTATAAACAACCGGAAAAATATCTTGTAGACGACCCCTTTGCATCCATTTATCCTTCCGAAACGAGTGCCTCTTCCATTCCTCCTTTGTGAAAACAACCAGGTCATGAATAATAGGAATCAAATTAACCACATTCTTCCATTGACTCGACACTGTAGATTATTGTCAACATCCGGCATTAGCAATTTATTTTTCCTTTTGATCTTTTGATTCACAATCTTCCTCCAAAGGATATGCTTATTCCTTGAGAATCTCTATATCCATTTCACTAGTAAAGATGTGTTGGTTGTCCTTAGATTTTTGACACCTAGACCACCGTTCTCAGTAGACTTACTAACCTTTTCCAAAAAAAAACCAAACAAGCTTTCTTCTTCCCTCAACAACACCCTATATAGAATTCCTCATAATCTTCACCATTCGCTTCTCCACACTCACCGGAAAATGAAATAAAGACGAGTAATAAATTGGTAAACTTGCAAGGAAACTTTTAATCAAGACGAGTCTACCTGCTTTGTTTAAAGTTCTTTTCTTCCAAGTTTCCAACCTCTGCTCCTTTCTTATCAAGATGTGCACCCAAACTGTTGTGCTTCTCCAACGTTCTCTTATTGGCATTCCTAGATATTTGAAAGGAAACTTCTCTGTCTTAAAACCGAGCTCTTTAGAAAGCACCTCAATCACTTCATCCGCTCCCACACTAATCATTGTACTTTTATCCAAATTTAACTTCATGCCTGTGATGGATTCGAACACCGCCAAAATGATAAAAAAAAGTCTTCTTACTTCCACTACACTTGCGTCTAGAAATATAAGAGTATCATTCTCAAATTGAAGGTGCGAAATAATTGTATCATGCTACACCACTTGGAAACCAGTAAGTTGAGCTCGTCTTACCGCATCATTAATCAACTTAGAGAGAATCTCCACAGCTAACAAAAAAAGATAAGGGGATAAAGAATCACCTTTCCTAAGACCTTTGCTTGGTTTGAATTTCTCCGTAGAACTGCCATTAGCTCACACAGATAAATGAGAAGTAGTTACGCACCATTTGTTCCATGAAATCCACTTAGCACCAAAATTATGTTTATGAAGAATCGTGAACAAAGAATGTCAATTTATGTTGTCAAAAGTCTTCTCCATATCTATCTTGCATAGAATACCCGGTTTCTTAGCCTTCAGTCTGCTGTCTACACACTCATTTGCGATAAGAGCTCCATCAATAATTTGCTTATCGTGTATAAAAGCACATTGGAAATCCGAAATCAAATCCGGCATTACCTTCTTCAACCCGACGACAAGCAACTTAGAAACGATCTTGTATACACTACCTCTGAGACTTAGCGGTCGGAAGTCCTTTGGGGTATGGAACCAAACCTGTGGAAATCCTTGATAAGGTTCATGAAAACTTTTTTAATCACACTCCAACAACTCTTGAAAAATTCAGCTGTAAACCCATCCGGACCTGGGGCCTTGGTACAACCCATTTTCCTGACAACATCCCAAACCTCAGTCTCTGTGAACTCCCTCTCCATCCAAGCTTTATCTTCCTCTTTAACCATTGGAAAACTAAGGTTCTCCATATACGAATTAACCTCGTCTTGTTGAGTAAAAAGATTAATATAGAAACTTCGAAGTTCTTCCCTGATTATGTTCTCCATAATCATGTTATTAGGTGTTTTAATTTCTTTTTGCTCAAAGTATGTGATTTATATTTGTTTGGTTCTTTCTCATGTACTGGGTAGACAACTGTTAAGTTTTTGATATGTTCAATACAACGGAACAACAATCACTTAGGAGTCTCTGCAAATTATTATGTGTAGATAAATGATAAACCCTTTTACAAAAGCTATATTGCTAATGCTAGCCTAGGCCTCATGTTAAAAGTCACTTGCACCAAGACACAATCATTTACACCATGACCTGCAGACTTCGGTTGCAAACTTGCAATCACATGTTCGTTATGCCATGAATCCATGATGCCAATGATTTTATGAAAAGACTCACTCATCATACGGAGAAGGTAAAGCAAATTAAGGAAAGAGCACTTCACCTTCCTTATTGATTGAACGCGTATCGAAGACACCACCTACGCTATCTCTCACAGAATTTAGATGGGCCCAGCTATTACTTCCCAAGACTTACGGGTCCATTTATGAACCCTGATTTTGGGCATACCAAATCTTTCTAGCATACTCAATAAAGACAAAAAGGGTTGTGAAATTAGGGGTGAGCATGGGCCGGTATGGACCGGTTTTCACCTCATCCGCATCCAATCCAATACACTACGGATTTCAAATTTGGCATCCGCATCCAATCCAACATCTAACGGATTTGCATCCAATGGATGCACGAATGAACGGATTGGGTGCGGATAATCTGATGGATTTGTGTTAGTTAAAATTTATAATGAAAAAATAAAGCCTATATAGATGACTTCTTATAGAACCTACACGTTATATATATATGTATATAAATATACAAGTGCCATGGACAACACTCCAAGCAAACACCTAAAAATTCTAAAACTATCCATATATTTTCTAGAAACTATATAAATGTCCTTAATCTAACGGGTATGGATGTCCAATGGATTTTCATGGTTGCATCCGGGTCCAATCCGTAATCCGTCGGATTTCAAAAATTGCATCTGCGTCCAACCCATTAGCGAACGGTCCGGGCATCCATTCGCACAAATACGGTTGGTCCCGGTTAAATCCTCGGATGACGGATAAAATACTCACCCCTATGTGAAATAACAAAATCAGATATCCCCTTAACCAAATTTTTTTTAAATGGCAAATCTACCCTTTACGTATTAGGGTTAGTAATCCAGATTAGTGATTAAATATTTTGTTTAGTGATTAAGATAATATTCAGAATTATAAAGGTTGTTTAGATGAAAAAATTTGGGGAAAAAAATCAAAGTTTTGGTTAAGAAGGAGAGAAAGAGAAGGAGAGAGTGAAAGTGAGCAAATTTTAATTCTTGATTCAATGGAGGATGAGGAGGGTCATAATTCATATAAAAAACCTAGGAAAACACATATCAACTACAACAATGATTCCCAAATGGCTGATTTCTTAGATTATGAGAATGATTTTACACAAACTCAAACTCAAGATTATAATTTTTATGAGCCAAATCCAGATGATGAATACATAGATGAGGAACCCAATGCTTCTAACACACATGTACACTTCTATTGTATGTTTAATCTCACTTTTTAGCTTGAAATCATAAAAAAATTGTATTTTTCATCATGGTTCGGCGAACCAAGACTATGTTCGGCTTAAAAATATAAGACGAACCCACTAAATTTGTTAACGTTATACGCCGAACCTTCATTTTCCAACTTTCAACCTATTTTCAAGATCCTAGTTCAGATTATATTAAAGTCTAATAACAAGCCGAACCTATTTCGAGACTTAGGTTCGGTTTTCACTCTAAATATCGTATCAGATTTAACTATATATTTTTCAAAGTTCGGCTCATATTAAAAAAAATCACATCAGCCGAACATGATGCGATTTTCCATGAAACACTTAAATTCATACACATTTAGGGGTTAGGCTTTTTATTACATATGTTTTCTATTGTACAGCCTTTTCATAGGATGAACAAAAAAAAATGGAAATTACTAAAAGTGTTAAGAAAGTGAAGTCTAATGATGGAGAATACCAAGGTCCATATTAAACTCATTAACATCAATGAGATCTTATCTTCAACTTCAAGAGAATGAAAAAACAAACACAACACAAAAAGAATGAGGTCTTTCCGACATCGGACGAAAAGGTTATGGCCAAAACAAGATCGAAAAACTTCGAGTGTGCAAAGAGAAGGTTCGGCTGATAACTCAACAACACGAGCTAGCCGAACCTAGAGCCTGCAAATCAATATTTTTGAAGTGTTTACAGAGAGAGGTTCGGCTTGAAAGTGATCTAATCGAATCATCGAAATAGACAACCACTGGGTAAATTTCACTTCTCGGGTTACTGGGAAGGTTTGCAAGGCATTAGCCAGAACTCCGACCTTTGTTGCGGGACGTATTTAATACACATTTTGGGGTTCGGCTGAAAATTGACATTTTACGGTTTAGCCGAACTGTTCATAGACACTTTCGGGGTGAAATTTCAGAACAGTTCGGCCCAAAACCAACTCAATTATCAGTGAACCCCTCTCAGTAACCATCAAAAACCCTAAGTTTGTAGCAATTTAACCCATTCAATCCATGAAAAACAACAATTAAAGATTGGGTTTGTAGGGAATACCTTCTTATCCTCATTTCAGTATTTGGATCTTCAAATGGTTGAATTTATGATTCAATTTTTGGTTCAATTGTAGTTTTTACACCTTAATCTTCAATTGGTTCTTCTTCTTTAATTCATGGATTGGAAGAGGATTTAGAACACCTGACGTTTGCTTTTTTCTTTGTACGATCCATTATATAGTTCAATTTAACCGATGATCGAATTTTCACGAATCGATAATTAATTACGATGATGAAAAAAAAAATCTCAGAGAAAAGGAATGTGGTTTGGATGGAGGAATAAGAAGAGATGTTTAGGATAGTTTATTTTCGATTTTAGGTTCAAGGGTATATAGGTAATTGAACTACCCAATAGACACCCCTTATAAGGTCACCTATGATGGGAAAACTATTTTGTATGCCTTGAAAGTTTTGGGTATGCCTAAAAACGGCCTTCCCATTTATAGGTTTTGATGATGCCTTAAAAGAGAGAAAGACACTCAGCCTGTGAATCATTTCGTCAGCTTAGAGAGACAGAGAATCATATGGTATCAAGGATGGGTGTTGCGTGTTTCATTGAGCTTTCTCATCTCTCAAGAAAAAACTTCAAAGCTTTGCAACAGAAGACGAGCACAGGCTGATTAGGACAACATTATAGGTCTCGATAGGTCTCTTGACATAGTCACGTCTACGTCTAACGTCTTTTAAGCTGTGTAATGGAGTGGCTTACTCTCTTAATTCAGGAGACCAAAGCAAAATCAAACACTAAGTAATTATTACTTATCAGTGTCAATATTTTCGGGTAAATGCAAATTAACTTTCATCTTTAGGACCATACTGACGTCGTGTATGCTTATCATTATTATCAGCGTCAACACTAGCTTGCTAGAATATTAGAAGGGAATATGGGATTTGACCGCCAAAACTCAAATTTGTGTTGAACGCTTCAACCTTTTTGTTCGACTTTCAATTTTGAAAAATGATAAGTTAATAAATGATTCTTTACCATTTAGATATGGGAAAAATATGGTTTGGTCTTTTTAGGTGGGCCCATATCTCATTTAGTCTTTTGGTCAAACGCCTTTCTTTGTTTTAGTCCATAATTATTTAAAAATATTTAAATAGACAAAAATACCTTTCCATGTTAAATTTTTATTTTTGTAGCAGTTCTTCCGTGCTAAAAAAACAGACTTCATTCTTAGGAATGAAGTCCATACAAAAAGCTAAAAAAACAGACTTCATTCCCAGGAATGAAGTCCATACAAAAAGCTAAAAAAACAGACTTCATTCAGAATGAAGTCCATACAAAAAGCTAAAAAAGCAGACTTCATTCCTGGGAATGAAATCCATACAAAAGCTAAAAAAGAAACGGAAAACTTCATCGTCTTCATCATCTTCATATACTTCAACATCATCATCAGCAACATCATCATATTCGTCGTCTATAACTACCAAAATCATCATCTTCATCGTCTTTCTTCATCTTCATTGTCTTCATCGTCTTTCTTCATCGTCTACACCATGACAACATTCAAACACCAACACAACAAAGATCTTCATCGTCTCGCATATCTTCATCATCTCTTGTTTCTTGTTTCTTCATCGTCTCTACAGTGACAACAAAAATCTTCATCGTAAATGCATATCTTCATCATCTCTTTTTCTTGTTTCCACAAAATTAAAACTCTAAAAAAAACATTTGAGAGGAAAAGAAAAGGGCAATCACTGAAATCCCAAGTTTTAAGTCAACCCTCATGGACAGCTAAGTTCCCAGTCATCCTCTATGAACGGACAAACCGATTTTGTCCGTTTCTGTTCCTTAAGTGTCGTTTTTTTCCAGTCTTCTTTACCCCTCAATCATAGTTAATAATCCAACTGTAGTTAGTCGTTCTATGAATTGTGAAATTGAGGATCCGGATTGCATATATGGGTAATGTATAATGAAGTTACGAAGAGATATATTCCGGCTCTAACGTGAGCTTTGAAAAATCGAAAGTTGTGCATCCATTAGCCATTGATAGAGAAGCCCTGTTTTAGTTCTTTGTTATGGTCATCTTGGACCAGACAGGATAGGCGAAGACTGAAGATGGGTTTTACTAGCATCCAATCCAACCAAGCTGAAACTACAACTACTGTCCAACAAATGACACGACAAAATTAACAAATAATATTTCCAGGTGATCATATTAAATGAATTGGGTACCATACCAACATCGTAGTATAAAATAAACTTGGTACGATGTTTTATAGCTGTATAAATTAAAATGGTTTGTTTATTCAGACGATCATATAAATTAAGTTGGGTATCTGTATAGTTCTCTGACGATTTGCGTACATGGACTCGAAAATGTAAAATAGTGATATGAAAAGTTGCAGCATTATCTCCTTGTAAATAAAGCATATGGTAAGTAACAACTTTAAGATTTAAGATTACTAAGTCACCATGATCCCTGGTTTTCCTATTGCTTTTGCTTTCTTGATCACCTCATCATCGTATGTGCACGCCTCAGGATCAACCATTGTGACCTATAAACCATTCAACATTTTCAGAACTGAAATTATACTAAAAAAAAGTGACGACCATGCTTGGCGACTCGCTAGTTCCATGCGGTTTGATGTGGATGACTATCCAAGTGCTTGGCATGGTGCACCTTTAGGGGGCTTGTCGTGATCCAAGGGTCCTCACGGAACCATGTTCAGATCAGTAAGCAATTAACGTGTATGCATCATTTCAGAAAAATTGACTGCATTGCATTCGGACTAATGATAAATGATGATCAAAAATATAGCAAAAAATCCTACACATCAAATCCTAGTGTAACCTATCTATGCTAGTATTGTGTGTGTAAGCAGAATTATTTATTACATTCTATATAGAGGAAATATACGAAGAAATATACGGTCTACTTAGATCATCATATGTGCATCTGCAAATTTGATCTAGTAGAGCATATTGCAAACAGATGTATGTCTTTACGGGAACATTGAAACTACGAACAAGGTCATGAAAACATTTAAATGCAGTGAGTTTACTAGCAGATCGCAACAAACTATATCAAGATGAGTTTCCACTATATCAAGATGAGTTTCCACTCAATAAATATCAATACGATGCTTGTCTACTCAATAGCAATAAACATTTATTCTTTCAAACACCATTTTTATTTTTAATTTATATTTGATGTAATCTACAGGTCTGTAGGTAAAAATGCACACACGTCTAAGTAATGATAAAGTTCAATCCAAGGCAGCGTTGTTGGAATGATAGAACTTGAAGCATGGCAACGTTTAAATATAGATGCATGCAACTGAACTAGTAGCTTAACTTACTTCTCTACCAAAAAATCTCTTACCATCTTAATTTTTTCATGAGAAGAGTCGTACAAGACAAGATTTGAAAAGATAAACATCAACATGTTTTTATTCACCCCAATAACATCATTCAGTAGTAAAACTAATACCGGAACATGAAAATAATAAGCATGAAACGATGCATGATAAGACCTGAGAGCATAACTTCCGGATCAATACACCATCCAAATTACCACTAAGAAAAATATAAGTACCTGTTGGGTATTAGGATCAATATCCAAAACTTTGGCAGGACTACTTTCAACCCAACTTTGTTTCTCTTTAAGAGTCAAGGTTGTCGTCATATCCTCATTGATGTGGATGTCTGGTTCATACATGAATGTAACAGCAGTGACCATTTAGCAGCATATTTCCCAATTCATTTTCTAGCTATAGCTCTCAATCTCAATTCCTGCCCACGACGCAGCTTCACAATTATAGTTCTCCTGGAAACAAATTAAAACCACTAAATTACAAACACGCATAAGAAAATTAATACAAACTGAAGTTCCTAAAATAAAATGTTCACATATAAGTGCATCGTTAAAAAACAACTTGATAGCATTCCCAAATCCCAATGCACAAACACTGAAAACCCCAAATTGGGAAAATTGAATACCAACAAAACAACAGTTTCAATTCCCCTAAACTCAATTTGTGAAATTTTTCGAAATTCTGAAACACAACAAGGTCAGTTACAATGAAATGATAACTATGAAGAACTATCAAAATGCTAGATCATCTAATTCTCAACAGAAATTTTTTTTCTTAAATATTAATCAAGCATACATTTTCCACAACTGCCACCAAACCTAAATCATCAACTTAACCCCTTGAATTGTTAAAGCCAATAAGAAATAAGAGACTGCTATCAATTCTTCATATGGAAAAGCTAATCATCAAAGTAGACACTATTTTTCTTTAAGCTTGTAGTGAGAACTATGTTTCCGACTGCCAGGATTTTTCATAGGCTCCATTAGGATTGAGACATATGATACCACATTGTAAACTAGAGCAAAACTTCTGTAACATAAAATTTATAGGAAAAATAACGAGGTCAATAGACTAGATAAGGGTCCATGCATGCAAAACTATTACGGAGTCCCTTTCCCGGAATTCCAGTAGAGGCAATATCACAGCCATTTTACATGCATAACCGGATTTCTCAACTGTACACAGTAAAATAAAATTCAAACAAACCCAATACTACATTTAACATATAGAAAGAGAATATTAGAGGAATTAAGAAATTGAAATCAATATCAGTTCATCTTGATACGAGATAGTATCATTAAAAAAAGATTGCATGCACATAATATTTGTTCTACCGTAATCTACATCGAAACTATAGAAAACAAACAATAAAATTCAAAACAGTTGTTGGGTTATGCTTGAATTTAGATTTGAAAACCAAATAGAATCCTTCTTTTGCTAGAGATTGATTTTATTAGAAACAATGGCAGCAACAAGAGGAAAAAGAAAATTTCGGTCGAACCACTAAAAGAAAAGGATCGATTTATAGTTTGGAGTATCACAAATTCACAATTTTTACCCAACGAAGAAGAAAACGAAAATAGAAGATTGAGAAGAAGAATAAAAGAGAAAGCTTCGGACCTTTTGTATGGGGTTCAGAGTCAGACTAACGGGTATAGCTTTGGTTGAGTTTAAGGACTACAACGTCTTTTCCATACAATCCCTTTCTAATCAGGTTTGACCGATTTGACTATGTCCGTCAAATAGGGATGACTGATACGTGGTCCGGGTATAAGGTTTCAATGAAACCTTTGGATTTCTACGAAGATAGCTCAAAAGAAAAACTAGATCTAAAAAAAAGAGAGAGAGAAAGTAAATCTGAGAATGATTCCATCTCTCTTACCTTTTGATTATATATATGGTCCTTATCCAAAAGGGTATTTCTCCACTACAAGGTGACATTTACATCATCCATGACATCGGCCGTAGGACCAAACAATAATTTTTAGGACCAAACTATAATTCATATTACCAAATAGGACCAAACAGACATTTGACTGGATCAAATGGACTAAACTTATCCTAATATATTATTCCTAGGACCTAATGGTATTTTCTACTTTAGATATTGATTAGTAGTATTATTTTTTCTTCCGTTCCAAAACGTAGGCAAAAGCCCCAAGAAGGACATTGGCACCGTATGTGCAGATTTTCACTTGGGTAATATTAGAAAGCCAGGTAAACATTGTCAAAGTATTGTTCGACCAAGTTATAAATAAAGTGACGGAAGTAATTTGCCGGTTTTGCTAAAATATAGTCCTTTTGGGTACTTTCACCCCGTTTCGGAAAAAGTGATACTTCCTCCCCGTTTCGGAAAAAGTGATATTTTTTTCCGAAACAGGGCGAAAGTATCACTTTTCCGAAACAGGGCGAAAGTATCACTTTTCCCAAACGGAGTGAAAGTATCACTTTTCCAGAACGGGATGTGAAAGTATCATTTTTTCGAAACGGAAAATTAGTAGATCCATAAACCAAAATATGGTTGCATGATGTGTTATCAATTTTCGAGAATTGTGTCTAAATTGAAAGTATCATTTTTCTTGAAACGGGGGGAGTACATCGTTTTATTAGTTGCAACGGAAAATTAGTTGATGCATAAACCAAAATTTTGCTATATAAAGCATTATGTATCCTTTGTGGTGGTTTCATAATGAATATATATTTAATTTTCTAAAATTGTGCCTAAAATGATAAATACCTCCGAACTGTTCGTAAAAAACTCTAAATTTGATATTGTTGTTTTTACTTGTTGCGTATAGTTTTTTATAACCTTTCCAACGAGATAATATTTGTAAAATTCCAAGACACGGATTTTTAGATATGTTATATTAAAGTTTTATTTCCAATTATACCCCGAAAAGATATGATACACAAGTAATAATAATTGGACTAAAGGGGAGGGACATTTTTGGTTTTTCGGCCCTAACCATTTCCAACCTTTTTGTGTCGATTGATCACTTGGATTTTACAAAAAGTAGTCATATAAAGGTCCTCCCACGCTTCGCTTCTGATTGGCCCAATTAGAAGAGTAATCTTTTGAACCACACGGTAAATCGAGTTTAAAATAATTAAAGTCGACTTCTAATTCCGAAGCATTCCAAATACCCAGCTCCGTGTAGAAAATACCTAAGATAGTTATGGGGTCGGAATAGGAAAGATAGTTACATATAGAAATTCTCTTATATAGCTTCGAACAAAAACAAAAAAGTATATATATACGCGAAAGTATGCGGCCAAAATAAGTTATTGGTTCAATCGACAGTTAATTTATTTGTACACAAAGAGTACTAGACAAACCCTAACAGTAGCTATGTCAATAATATCAAGCCTCCCGGAAGAGATTCAAGAAGACATAATCCTGAGAATGGCAGTGAGATCAATCTTTACATGCAAGTGTGTGTGCAAACTTTGGTGTAGCCTAATTTCAAGCTCTAAATCTATTAGACACCACCTCAAACTTACAGGCACGAATATGAACCTTACCAGTTTTATTGTCATGGGTAAATCATCTCTATGCTATGTCGAGTATGATTTTGAGAACAATGATGAACAATTTTGCCAGAAACCTATGGAGGAGTTATTCAACCTCCGTAGCCTTGGTTATTTTGACCCAGCTGGTGAAGAGAATATCGTCATTGTTGGTTCATGCAATGGTTTGGTTTGTTTGACAACAAAAATCGATGCGTATCTATGTGGTCATGTGTACGTCTGTAATCCTATCACCCAGGAATGTATGCAACTTCCTAGTCCCGTTCCAAATAACAAAGACTACAGAGATGCTGGATATTGTAGTATGTGTTACGGATTCGGTTATCTTCCTTCAAGTAACGAGTACAAGGTTGTTAGAATCAGCTACAAATTAGATTCCAGAAAATCACTAGTATCTCCAGGAGAAGTACACGTATACACACTTGGTAGGGACATTGGGTGGAGATTCAGAGGAAAAATCGGACCCTGCAGCTTATACGGGCCAGCATGCTTAAGTATCTTTGTCAACGGAGCACTTCACTGGATTAAATGTGGAACTCCCGATATATTCGTCTTTGATCTAACAGATGAGAAGTTCTACATGCACCCACCACCACCTCGTTTGCCTTCCGAATGGGGACATCAAAAAATGGTGGTTTTGGAAGGACAATTGTGTATTTTCCAGGCAACGACATATGAAAGCTCGAACGTATGGTTGTTGAAGGAGAAGATGGATGATAATTCTAGCGTGAGAGAACAAAATGGTGAAGACAAGTACTCCTCATGGATCTGGAGCAAAGAGTCAACCGTGACAATGGAAGACATTAATAAGTATCGACCGTTGACCATAACTAAAAATGGAGATATATTATTGTTGTATATGGAAGAGTGGAACCAACGAGAAAGGAACAATGTCGCTATTCACTATGACCCGAAAACCTCATATTCAAAAGAGCTAGGAGATCTTGGGTTTCCTTTACCGGGTGATGATAAAGCTACCATACACACCAACAGCTATATTTCCCTGAAATCACTTGGAAAAGCAACTGCTTTCGCCCGGTACGCCATGATAGATTAGGGTTAAGGTAATATTGTCTGTCTACTAATATGGTCCTATAATTATAGGACAAACCATTTTCAGTTCTGGGGAAATTTTATACTTGAAGGTACATCAATAGCGTGAGTAGTGAAAAGTAGGTACTAATGGTGGGCCGATACGGTTTGTGGAATGGACGTAAGGATATGCCTGTTAATTCGAAAGAAATCCTTGGACCAGAAGATGACTGTGAGCTTCTGGGAGGGTAATCAGTTGGAAGTGTTTTTTGTGGCTTTGGTAGTTTATAATGTGGTTGACATATTATTCTAGGATGCCGACCAGTTTTATAAAGTGGTTGTAAATAATCCATAATTTTATTTTTCACTTAGTTAATTAATATACTAAAAATCAATTAAAACGCCAAAAAAATAATCAGGCGACCTACGCCAGCATTCCTACCAGTATGCACCGACTTTTACTATTTAAGTTTGCGCCCATTGGAGAAAAGGTTTGTCTCCGTCACTGATAGATGTGTAACATGAGTTCAATGAATCAATCATGTAAGATTTTCTTTAACATGGTGCATTGTACGTGTAATATCTTTGTATGGTACTTACAGCCAGCACCGGCAGGCGGCAGATGGAGATTTTCGGGTGGCAATCAAAATTATTTGGTGAATGAGAGAATTTGTGTGGTGGCATTCAAACTCATTCGGTGGTTCTGGTGACTAAATTTCGGTGGCACGTTTTGTTGTACTTTTTTTATTAATTCAGAAAATTTATTTGATGTTTTAGAGTTATTACAAGACAGTAAAACAAGCAAACAAAACAAACGTACCACCTAGATCCCTAAAATTAGAGGTGTAAATTGGGTTGTGCAAGACGAGACAAACCCAAAGACAAAGACGCTAAAATTTGAGCACTGACCCATCCCAAAGATGTGACTTAGCCTGAAGATCACGGCACAACACGTTAGTTAAATGGGACGTCTTTGGGTTTGACTAATTGGCATAGTAGCACAAAGACAAAGACGCGACACGGATAAGCACGTGGCCCAGCATTGAAGACGTTAAGAGAGCACGTCATAACATGTACAAATACACCATATAACAAGGCATAATACATCACATTTTTTGTATATTTCCCAAAAGAGTCACTATCCTAGTTAGTTTTTTAACATTTTATGTTGGCTTATTTATAACAACACATATAATACCTTAATATTTGGAAAATATTTTCAATATCGTTGTTATAATGTCGTCACCTATATTTAACTAGAACATTAATTTACATGACAATAATCCAATTTTATGTTTGATGGGTTATTTCTTTTTATTGAATAAACTTGTTAATTTTACTTGAAATAATTTCAAATGATATGTTGTCTAATTAAAGTTCTATTAGTAACTTCAGTTTGTCCATCAGATTGTGGATGATATCTTCGAACTTCTACATAACTTGGTATCCCTGTAAAGAAAAAATATGCTTCCCAAAAATTGCTCATGAAGATGGGATCACGGTCACTTACAATAGTTCGTGGTATGCCATGCAAACATACTATTTCTCGTACAAAAATTTCAGCAATAGAGCTGGCAGAATAAGGATGAGAGAGTGCAATAAAATGGGCATATTTAGATAATTTATCTACGACCACGAGAATAGAGTTTTTGCGATGTGAAAGTGGAAACCCATCAATGAAATCCATCGATATATCTAACCAAATATCAGCAGGTATAGGTAGAGGACTCAATAATCCTGGAGGCTACGGCTTCGCCTTTATTACGCCGACAAATATCACGGTGAGAAATGAAGGTTTTAACTGCAGGTTTTCATACCTTTCCAATAAAAACTGTGTTGTAAACGCTTATAGGTGCGTAAGAATCTAGCATGACCACCAATTGGATTAGAATGAAACTCTTCGAGAAGTTTAATGCACCAGGTGGAAAAAGATGGCACCACTATACGACCTTTATAACGTAAAACTCCATCAACATAAGAAAAATTGGGTTTACAAGTATCATTGGCACGCAACTGCTGAGTAAGAAGACCAAATTATGTATCATCAAGGCATTCCTTAATAATGTCAGTAGGACCAGAGAAAATAGGCACGAGAGAAGTAAAAAAGAGCCATGAATCCAGAAAGCGCATCACTGCAATATTTTCTTTGCCTTTACGAAAAATAATCTCATAGTCGTACCCCAATAATTTAGATAACCACTTTTGTTGTTCCACAGAAAATAATTTTTGATCCAAAAATACTTTAAACTCCTATGATCCGTATAAATTTTGAAATGCCTCCCAAGAAATATGGACGCCATAATTGAACTGCAGAAACCACAATGAGCATTTCCTTATCATATATAGAGATTCAAATTTTTACCAGATAAGGGTTTACTGTAATATGCAATTGGTCTATTTGATTGCATAAGAACAACACCTCATCCATTCCCCGAAGCATCACATTCCAATACAAATTCCTTTGTAAAATCTGGAAGTATTAAACGGTGTTGAAGTTAAAGCTTGTTGGAGTTGTTTGAAAGCCTTGCAGTAGTTGTTTCAGTCCAAACAAAAGCATCTTTCTTGAGTAGCTGAGTTAATGGTGCACTTATTTTTCCAAAATCCTTAACAAATTTCCGATAATAACCAGCTAAACCCAAAAAGCCACGTAATGCCTTAACTGTAGTAGGAATTGGCCATGAAAAAATACATTGTATTTTTTTCATTCTCTACTGAAACTCCTTCGGATGAAATAACATGACCAAGATAGCCAATAGAACTTTGAGCAAATGTACACTTTGAATCCTAAACAAATAACTTATTAGTGCGTATAATTTCAAACACTAAAGATAAGTGCTTGATATGATCATCAAGATTGTCACTATAAATTAAAATATCATCAAAGAAAACAAGCACGAACCTCCGTAAATAAGGCCTGAATATATGATGCATGAAGCTCTGAAAAGTGGCAGGTGCGTTTGAAAGACCAAAAGGCATGAAAAGAAATTCGTAGTGACCATCATGAGTTCTAAAAGCCGTCTTTGGAATGTCAGGCGCATGCACTCTAAGTTGATGATAACCAAAACGAAAATCTAGTTTAGAAAAAATGGTTTTTCCATGTAATTCATCCAACAATTCATCCACCATTGGAATGGGAAATCTATCTTTGATAGTCAGCTTGTTTAAAGCTCGATAATCCACACACATCCTCCAAGAACTATCTTTTTTGCGAACCATTAAAATGGGAGAAAAGTAGGGACTAGAGCTTGGTCTAATGAAACCAGCATGTTGTAATTCTATCATAATTTTTTCTATTTCATCCTTCTGAAAATGTGGATAACGATAAGGTCTCACATTAATTGGAGCAGAACCAGGAAGTAGTGGAATATGATGATCATGCAAACGTTCAGGTGGAAGAATATTTGGAATCTTGAAAATATCTTCATATTCAGACAATAGTTGTTGGATCTCATGCGACACAACTGAATTTGAATTAATAGCAGTACTAACTGAATATAGATGAAAAAGAAAACCATAAGTCTCTTTACGTAATAAATGTTGCATGGTAGATGCATCTAGGAGCATGACAGATGAAGAATTTTTTCCACGTATGATGATATTCTCTTCACCAACTTTGAACTGCATCGTCAAGTGAGTAAAATCCCAAGATATTTCACCCATTGGACACCCAACACTGCATCACAACCGCTGATGTCCAAAAGATGAAAATCAACCAGAAAAGTATATTGTTGTGGCTTAAATGGTACGTTTAAACAATACCCATGAGTACGTAACTGACCTCCATCCCCTATCGTGACACATAAAGAAGAATTTTTTTCAATCTTATAACCGCATTGCTTGGAAATAGCTGGATGAAGAAAATTGTGTGTAGCTCCAGAATCCACCAAAAATGTAAGAGCCTGAGCTTTAATAAAGCCTTGAATCCGCATGGTATTTGGAAAACTAGATACCATCAAAGAATGCAAAGAAATGTCAAGTTCTTGTTCTTGCTGCAATTTAGTATTATCAGAAAGTGGAGACTGAATTTCTTCATCATAGCTTGGATCATCAGTATCATAATTACTTGGAGGCATATCTAAAATCAATAGTTTGGGTTTGACACATAAATGACCAGGCTTGTAATAATCATCGCAATTTAAACAAAGACCCTTGTCACGTCTTTCTTTTTGTTCTTCCCATGATAATCTTTTAGCTCCTGGTGGTAAGGTTGATTTTTTTAGTTGTTGATTGGTAGCCATAGAGGTTCTAATAAGGTTTGAACGAAAATTCTTGGAAACCGAAGAGGCTGCAATGATATTATCTTCATGTTGTATTGCCTTTTTGAAAGCTTCAGCTAAATTATTGGGTTCAAATAAACGAACACCAGTGCCAATATCCACTCTTAAGGCAATAATAAATAGATCAACAAGATACTGTGTAGGAAGGTTATGAACAAAATTTAACAATTTCTCAAACTCAGAAATTAGTTGTCGAGCAGTACTGTTTGAGACAACTTTGTCAATGCAATATGTGGATTTATGAACTTGTGATCCCCAAATCTGTCACGAATTAGAGAACAAAAATCTTCCCAAGATGGTGTAGGATTAGACTTTTTAACGCAACGATACGAGAAATTGGCATCATCTGTCAGATGAGCAGCAGCAACTTGAATTTGAAAATCTGCATTGATTGAATATAGGTTGAAATATTGCTCAGCTTGAAAAATCCAGCCGTCAGGATTTGTACCATCAAAAGTTGGAAATTTTATGTTGATGGAACCCGGACGAATAGGTGGATTAGTACCACCCCCGTTACCATTATTATTGCCATCACCATTGTCATTGCCATTGCCATTATTTCCATTGCGTTGATTGCCTGCTCACTGCTGTCTGAGAGCATCGGTGATGGCGTCTTTCATCGCTTGATTGTTAAAGCTTTCATATCTTCTTTATGATTTGCTCATCAACTCCTTCTTTAATCTCAATTTGTTTTAATGTCATCTTGTCATTTGTTTAGTTAGGGCGGTGATCAACTCTTTGATATCATCTTTTATACCTATAGCTAATTCTTTGATCTCATGTTTTAAACCTAGGTAACCACATTTGTTAACTCCACAATCGTCATGATAAAGAAAAAAAAATTCTTTGAAATTCTCGAGAATATATATCAAACTCCGCTTTCCGAACCATATGTTAGGGTTCTAAACCAAAACAACTGAAACAAGAGATCAAATAACTAGAACCCTAAGATAAAATCCTTTTTTATGGGGATTAGCCACCTCTGGTTTGTAACAATAAAGAGAACTGTAGTTGTATTGATTTAAGTGTCTCAAAACAAGCTCACGAACTGAGTATTTATACAAATCAGTACTTGCCTAACAAGAAGTAACTCATTGGATTCTTCGTTTGGCTCAATACATTCATCACTTCCATACCCATCATGAGTTTGAGGAAAATAAAAGTGAGGGTCATGCATGTAATCCATTCGATCATGGTCTGGTAGATCATCATACAAGTACTCATCTGTAGGAGGAAAGTTAGAAGACTCCCCCACTTCAAAATAAGGATTAGAATCACTCATATCACACATTTTTAAAACCCTAACTTCCCCCCCCCCCCCCCCCCCCCCAAAAAAAAAAAAAAAATCTCCTCTACTACTTCATACTAATTATCTCTCTAAATGATTTATAAAACCCAACTTATAACTAAATCAACTAACTAATCTAATCATTTTAGTTAAATTAGAGTTAATCATTGTGGGGGGCATTTTAGCCATTTAGAAAAATATAAGTTAAGGGGTAGCTTGGCTTTACTTCATAATGACCTGATTTTGTCTTATTGGGTATACCCCAATCTCGCCAGGTTTCATATTTGCTTTTTCTTGTTTTTTTATCCAAAATGGTTACACACCACGACACCATGTTAAAAATTAGGAACTTTCGATTTAATCTCTGATAGTTTGTTTTGATAGATATTTGTTTCACTAGAAACATAGATGGCCTAAAAAGATTTGGCAGCCCTCGACCGCTATCTTTATATTTCGACTTTCATATTTTGTCCCCTAACCTCAATATCTTGGCTCCGCCATTGGGATGTAGTATTTGAGCTGAGATGACAATGTAACAAACCAAATACTTGTATATGCTCTATAAGATTAGTTTTTTGCATGCTCTAAGATGGTTTCTCTTTTTCCTTAATAAAATATAAACGTTATCAATTCCTTATTATATAAAAAGGAGAATGTTTATGCTGACGTGTCAGCACCACATTAACTCTCATATTTTCTTCAAATTTAGGTTCCCCCGGGGAGGTATCAGTTAGTTTGGATGTACGTAATGATTGACGATGAGATGCGACTGTTTGTTTTAATTACGAAAGGACGTCTTTTGTCGTCAACTAACCCTATACGATAAGATCTGTCTTTTTGGTTTGGACTTCTCCATTCGAAGAGTTCTCTTTCAGTTATGGCTCTTCACTTGCATAAATAACGAATACAGCAATTCGTCGAATATCTTTGGTTTCTAACAGATAACAAAATCACATTCCTTCAATCGGAAATTTGCTATTGTTTTTTTTTTGTGTTGGTTTTAGTTGTTGTCAGTTTAACATGTGATCCATCGTCTCTTCAATCGAAGAGTAAGATCTGAGTCTTAACATGATACACAGTTTCTTATTTTTCACTCAGGTATGATTCAAATAATCCCAGAACATTTATGAAAATTTTGGATCATTGCAAAGAAATGTACGCCTAATGTCAAGGGTAAATCAAGTTCAAAGGGAAGCAAACCCCTCAATGGGTTTCGATAAATCTTATATATCAGGTATGTTCCATTTTATTTTATCTTATGTATACTAAGATCAAAGTGGTTTTGAATGGAATCACACGTTGAGATGTGAACTATGATTCTTGCATATTTCCGTATATATAGATCGATCTCAGCAATGGTTAGGTACTAAAAATTTAACTTTTAAGGTTGATAATAATTACTGCTTTTTGTAAAGTTTGTCGGAGTTCAGTACAAGGCCAATTTATTGCCAACAAACTGAAGATGCAGACGCATACAAAGGTCACCAAAAATAAAACAAATGGAGGTCTTTCAACTGTTGACAATAATTTTTTCCAACGGAAGAAAACTTGATTCGACAGTATTTGGTGTTGGTCTAAAGGAATTTTAAAAAAATGAAGTATGAATCCTTCCCATCCCCTCTCATAGTTATTCAAGTTTTGGTCAGTTCCTTTTAATTTCTTTTTATTGGTATATGTATTTGTTTTAGCAAATTATGATTTTTTGCAGATTGGACCCATCTACTACATCTCTGCGTTATGAAGCATCATGCCCCTGTATAATTCAATAGCTAGATTTCCTAAAGAAAGATTGATGCTTGCAAAAGAACGTTCATCAAGCATGCATGTGCAAGTGAGATTAGGCTAGGGTTAGCCTTACCAACGGGAGAAATGAAGTGTTGGAATATATTTACCTTATACGTCATTGAGTCGACAGTGAAGACCGTGCATATGAAGAAGAGGTCAGGTGACCGTGCCTAAAGTGAAGATAAAGTCCAAGATAAAGTCGACATAATTATCTAGATATTCTTGGACTTTATCTTCACTTTAGGCACGGTCACCTGACCTCTTCTTCATATGCACGGTCTTCACTGTCGACTCAATGACGTATAAGGTAAATATATTCCAACACATCCAGTGGTAAAGTCATTTAGAAATTATTTCCAAACGTGACTATATGAAAAGAAATAATGGAAAATGGGTCATTTGTCCAAATATTTTTAAAACCTGGTTTAAATGGACGAGTAAAAATTAGTATGGGTGAAATGGACAAAAAAAATAGCAAGGATGAAACTGGATACATCCTGACTTAAACTTAAAAAATAGCAAGGATGAAACTGGATGCATCCTGATGTAAATTAAAAAAAGAAAAAGTATTTGAAAATGGGTAGGATGAAACTGTTTACATCCTGGCTATTTTTGTATTTTTGTCCATTTAAACAATATCAAAATCTAGATGTCCTTTTCACCAAGGATTTGTTGATTTTGGTCTTTTTAACCCATTTTGTGAAGAATTAAATTGTGGTACTTTTTAGAAAAAGTATAGATGCAAAGCTGATATTGATTCAGGTGGTAAAGTTAAGGCTTTAGTGTTATCTTGGAAGCTGCGTCGGAACGAATTTATATTTGAACTTCTCCGGTTAATCGGTGTACAATAGAAAAGACAATTCCTTTGTAACTTTATTTGATTTTCTACCCTTTGCCGCTATGTGGAGCATACGAAGAGAGAGTAATGCAAGAGCGCTTTTAGATAAAAGGTGCAATGCAGAGTCTATAAATAACAAAGCAGTTTACTATCTATTTATTTTCGTGCTGGCGATCAAAGATTATGACTCTGGCAATCAAAACTGGTGCAAAATTTATCTTAAGTTTGGTAGTTTATTACCATTTTAGTCTAATTTTGTTCTTATGTTTCTATCTTTCTTTTGGTAGTTTACCAAGTTTGGTGGTATAACCCTTGAATAACTTTTGGTAGTTTACCAAGTTTGGTGGTATAACCCTTGAATAACTTTTCTATCAATACAAAAATAAAAATCTCGTCTAATAAAAGACAAAAATAAAATAAAATAGAAAAACCTAATTAAGCTAAAGTGTAGGGACCAATGAAACCTAATCCCTGATTATGACCTTACTTTGTCTTGCAAAATAACAGTGGTTCTAAATAGACAACATAATAAACCACGCAAAAACCGAATTCTAAAAAGCTCTCACAGTTTTTTTTTTTGTGGGTCCCGTGGGCTCGCGGAGAACAACAGGGTCGGCGAGTATTTGTGCGAGTTATTTTGCTCGGTTTTTTTCAGACGTTTTTTCTTAACGGTAAGACTTTTTGGCAAAATAATGGTTTGATTCTCTAGTTGGTGTAAAAATTCGGAAATGCTATCTCACGCACTCTTCACCACACTAATCACCACTCAAATGCTAGGTGTTGCATAGGGAGTGGTCCAATTTATTCAGCCATGACCCACCGTTAGAAAAAAGGGTACACTATTTGAGAAATCTATGGTTTAGATGTTGTGAGCTGTGAGTAGAGTGGTGTTTTGTGTTGTGAATAGCACCACCGGTAAAAATTGGTTAATTATTATGCTAATTGTGCCACTGTCTACATTAGTCCAAAGTAATTTAAAATGCTAATTTAAAAGTAATATATTCTTACATTTGCTGATGAAATTTTCTTTTTAAAAATGTTATCTTCTAGGCCACCTGGAGTACGTACAAATTCATATTAATTTGGATGGAAAAGGAAATAAATTTAAAATTGCTAATCAAACATTTAGCATTTGACTCCCATCAAGAGGTCACCTTTTTGAACCCAGTTGGGCCCTCAAATATATATTTTGAGCAACATGTACAGGAGCTGTGGTGTCGCGTCGTAAAGCGTGGAGGTGCGGCTATGCTCTACACTCCACTGCATGTCGTGCCATGGCATGCTGTGCAGCAATGTTGGTTGGCGTGTCATGTCGTCATTTTTGCCGGAGTGGTAAAGTCATTCCGTTAACGAGTTTGGAGATCTCATGAAATACTCCTCTTATGTGTATCTAGTTATAATGTATCTTCTTTCTTACAAAAAAAAAAAAAAAAAAAAAAGGAAAAAAAAAATTAAAAATTAAAAATCCTACAGAGCCCGAGAAGAACAAGTAAAAAAGTTCTATGTTTATACTTATCACTACACCATATTCAGCGATTAGTAACTAAAATTCGTAACCAACATGTAGTCGTCACGAATTCGTGACTAAAAATTTCGATTGAAAATTTAGTGACACCACTATTTCGATTACTGAAATTTTACTAGTTTAGTGACGGCCCAGCCTCGTGTCACGATTAGTAATCAACGTAAAAAAAAATCGTGCGAAAGAAGCGTGTGCAGAGTAACACTCAGTAACACCCTCCTGAGCAGCGTGCGAAAGAACCGTGTGCATTCTATCAAGTTTACCCTATCGTGTGAATAAACCGCACAAATCTTATCCCCTTCTTCTCTCTTCAGTCTTCTACTGCTCTGGCGATAAAACTAGGGTTTAGTGAACATCACAGAAATCTTCTCTTCATCGATCGATTTGGCCGAGAAACATCACAGAAATCTTGTCAATACCTTTCAATCATCGATCTGTGTAAGTGTTAATCCATGAATCTATCTGTTTCATTTTATTTTCAATCGATCTGTTTTATTTCATTTTTATTTTTTCCATTCTTTAATCTGTGAATCTAAAACGATTTGTTTGATATGAGTTATGTTTTGTTAATCTTCTTCATATAAATCTAATTGAATTTTTTTTCTTCTAATTTCTTGTTAGGGTTTGAAGAATTCTGAGGATTTGAAGATCGATGAATTTTGAAGGTATAAATCTTCTTCATATCAACTGATTTTAGGGTTTTATGTTAATTTCGAAAATTTCTATTTTTTTAGGTGATTTTAGGGTTTTATGTCTCAGTTCTGTATCTTTTTGATGATTGAAGTGTGTTTATCTTTTTGATGATTTCATTGTCTGTTAATGGTTACTAGATGTTTAGGTTGTGTAGATGATATTGGAATTTGAGATTATGAGATTGTTGCTTGTAATTGAATTTGGGTTTGGACTTTGAATGTTTCAATTTTGATGTTTTTCAATGGTAGTTGACTAATTAGGTTTTTTTTTAGTTGGAATGAATTGCTTTGTTGGGATTTTGAAATTACTAGTATGGGGGCAATGCTTCCTGTATGGGGGGTTTTCACACTGTAAATGGTTATCCCCTTGCGCTTTGCAAAGCGTGTGTGTAGGTTGCTTATACTATGTTGAAACTTGAGATTGTTACCTGTTATTGATGTTTAATGTATTTCGATTGGTTGTTGACCTGTGTAGTTTCTTTTGTAGTTATGGGTAGTTATGGAATTTAAAATAAGTGTTGTTTTATGTATTGAAAGTGAGAATGTTTTATGTAGTTATGGAGTTTGTGGGATTTGCAAGATTAGTGAATGTTTATAAGTTGAGGGATTTGTATGGTTTGTTGATAAATAATGTCTAATTGTTGGTTGGGGCTAAAAAGTGGACTTGAATTTAGTTATTGAGCATATAGAGAAATTATGACTGTGTTGAGTAGTTTTTATTACGAACGGATATTGAGGAATTGCTACGTAGGGCTTTTAGCTATATTTATCTGCTGGTTTACTTTAAAAGATGACTGCTGTGGTTGTTTGGTTTGACCCCAGAGTTTCAGTTTCTATGGATTTTTTTGCCTACTTCTTGCTTTTGCATGACCTTGTAGTTTAATGTTTCGATGGTTGTATACTTATTATTCTTATTTGTATGTGTCTCGGATATCGGCGGTTGGTCGAATCGGAACGCATTGGCATATGCAACCCATACTTTCTTTCAGAAGCATACTTTCCTTTATGTCCATACACCTATTATCACAACTAGTGATTGTGAGGGTGTTGGGTGAAATGTTTCAAGTCACAACATTATTTAGTGACACCGAAAAACGGAGAAGGATGCAAAGAGAACCCTCCACCATCGAAGATGAAGTAGAAGCTCATAGGCTGTTGGTCAAGGAGAAAGGTGAGGGCGCTTGCGAACAATAAAGTGCCAAAGCTCCTAAACCCGAGATTACTACCGTTGTTTCTGAATTAACAAAGTCTAAGGAGCAGCTTGCAAAGTTGGAGGAGAGATCTAAAATAAAGCCTGATATGCCACAAAAAGATAGGAAGATTGACTATTCAAGTGACTTCTTTGCACGTCAAGCATTTTTAACAGTGTCAGGGCAGCTCCAGGTGGAGACATTTGCTTGTGCCCTTAGTAACGTTTACACTTTTGGACCCAATTTTCAAGCTGAACACTCTCACACATCAAGGCATCCGCGCGTAGTTTTGGATGGTGGAACCTGAGTTAGCATTTGTTGATTTGGAGGTAATGAATTCATAATTTCCTTAATTGGTAATGGTAGTCCATTAAATATAAGTCAAATTATATGATTTTCTCTGAAGTGAACGTTCACTGACACTCAAAAGTGCTTTTTTTTTGAAGGATGATATGAACTGTGCAGAGGCATATGTTAAGTTTCTGTCTCAGTGGTTACTGACAACTGCCTTGACGATATGCAATTAATGGTTAAGAATTTTGATAGGAACTAATAGATCGTTTGAAACTTGTCGCGTCAACCCCATTTGAGAGAATTACCTACACAGATGCCAGAGAACTTCTTGTGAAAGTTAGATATGAAGTTTGAGAATGCGAGTGGAATGGGTAATTGACTTACGGAGCATGAAGGGTTTGTACAAGTTTGTACCTAATTTATTTAACCCGAAAGCTAGCGAAAAGTTTGCTAAAGTTATTTAAAAAGCTAACTAAAATTTTGTTTTGCTCTCCGGATACTTGACGAGGTAGTATTTAAGAAACCTGTTATCGTATACAAATAATTATGATGTCATTGTTATGCTCTGATGTCATTGAGAAAAGGTATGGAGTGCCTATTCTCTTTTAAGTGTTCAAATTGTTATGCAGAACTTACGTAAATCACACAAGAGAGAGCTAATCGTCTTACTTATATCATTAGTTTTCATATGCCTCACATTTTACAATATTTTGCGTTTATTTTAGCCGCCATTTGTTGCCCTTGTGAAAGAATTTGGTATGTTACCGAAACTCTATGGTCGCAATATAACTAATACTGGAGTAGGATGCATCATATTTTCTCCCTATTAAGGAAGTATTGTGAGTGAAACCTTTTCACTTACAATCTTCTCACCCTGCCTGCAGACACTGACATGCCCAGAGATATTTTATCTTTACAGTTGTTGAGTGGGTGTTAATTTGTATATGTGGTCTTATTTAGCATATAAAATTTTTCATGGATACCTACAAGAGTTTAGAACCTAGAATTTCAACTTTAGATTACTGCATGTCTTGATTCAATTCCGTTTAGGTTGTCATGTTTAACGCTTTCCAAAAATTGTTTAACTTTTCTCTAGAAAGGCAGCCATGGGTGAAAAAATATTTGCATCATATCTCAATATTTTGTCGTTTATGTGGTGAAAATTTGCGGCTACAAAATTTCATATAGCTAATTATGAGTGACTGTTCTAAGATTTTCACTCTTATTATTGCAGGATTTTGGACCAAAAGTTTCCACTTGAACCATATGAATGGTACCTCGACCTGCGACGCTATGGGACTGTGAAGCACTTAGGCTTTGGTTTAGGTTTTGAGCGTATGGTGCTTTTTTCTACTGGCCTTGACAATATCCGAGACATGATTCCTTTCCCTAGATATCCAGGAAAAGCCGATCTTTGATCGTGTTTTTCTGTCACATACTTGACCATAGCTGTTTACTGGAATTTCCTTTGATTTCTTTAGAAAGAATCATAGTAACAACTAGATATTCTTGATGATTTTATTGTTTAATGATCAAACTCGTCACTGGATTATGCCGTTGGTGACCTTCATCTCTCGAAAGTCTATTTGTGATCTTCTTTGACATCATGCACAACCATGTCTTTCTTCTTTTATGTTATCTACGCTTTCGAGATCTAAGAAATTCCCGTATTTACTTTTTGGCGGCAAAGAATGGCGAAAGGAGACGATGCGGTTCGTAGAAGAAGAAGAACAAAGTCTTAAGAAAACGACTTAATGCTCGGCCCTTCTACTTTCATCTACACGTATTGGTCGGGTATTATTTGCTAAAAAAGACGAAAAAAGGAAAACGTCGCCGCAGTGAGGTACTTTTTACAAATTTTTCATTCATTTATATCCAAAATTAGGGATTAGTACAACATGGGTTTGGTGTTTACTTCTAGGACATTTCTTTTGTATATGTGTGTGCAATCAGTAAAGTCAGGATTTATTGAACAATAGAATCTAGAGTGGTGAAAAGCTGAGTAGAGATAAGAAAACTTGGTTTTGGTTGGTTTATAATAGGGTTGCTAGAGTAGAAAAGCTATCGATATCACTATTGCGCGCAATCAGGTACTGTATTAGTATTAATTACTTTCACATGTTAGGTTTGGTTGATGAGGATCCAATTATGTACTTTTTATGCCAATCTCACATTCATGATCTTAATCTTATGGCCGGCTGTATCATTTATAGAGTGTAGTTCACCAGTTACATGCTTAAACAATTATGCTTAAACTTAATATTCCATAATCAAGTTTCTGTTTATTGATTTATAATGTGGTTCAGTTTGATATGCTCATTTTACTTTGGATTACCGCAAGTTCAGTTTCCGTAGATAGAAATTAGTTGTTCATCTTTTGTTGTGTGGTATATACATTTTCTGATTGTTGTGCTGCTAGTATTTTCCATAATGTGTGATATAACTTCAATATTTGAACTACTTCATTCCTTAGAACTACTTCACTTCTTAGAGCAAAGTTGTAATGTGTGATTGCTTACAAGTCCGAGAGCGTTATTTCTTAGAAGTATTCTTTGTATGTTTTATCTTGCGTCGATATGGTATGCGAGAGTTTGTGAAACTCTATTTCTAAAAGCATTGTTTTCTTGTTTGCAGGTGAAGCAGTTATAAAGATTGTCGAGGACAAGCAGATATTGAATGAAGAAACAAGTGGACAAGCGGTAAACTTATTGGTATGCTGGAACTCTGCCTATACTTAGCATTTATGGAGTGATAAAAGAGTTATCTCGCCTATACTTAGCATTTATGGATCATCTGACAATTGAACTCAACATGAACCCAAGTATCATATAGCAATTATTTTTGCTTCTTAGATTTTTGATGATAAGCCATTCGCCTATACTTAGCGCTTATGGCACTTCTATACTTAGCGCTTATGGCTCATGAACACAAATAAAAATTGGATTGATTATAATTGAATGTTGGAATGTTAAATTGGGTTGATGACTTCTTTTGAATGGTGGAATGTTAAATTGGATTGAATGACTTCTTATGTGATAGATTTTTGAATGTTGAAATGTTTGAATTGGATTGTATTGTAACAATTCCAGGGGATATGGTACCGAGGTAAAATGAAAGGGATGGAACATTAATATTGACTAGGTCAATAAAGACTGACTTTTTTTGTAACAAAAGGATTCGTAACGGCAAAAAGTGTCACTAATTTTTTACCAGGATAGTAGGAATCACCAACGCCGACCCGGTCAAAAAATTAGTAACCCCGGTAAAAATTTAGTAACGAAAATCCTTGGTTACTAAAATTTTACCAACATTGTAGTCGGTCAAGGTAGACTAAGTCAATGTATCCGAAATTAAAGCAAAAAAATTTTAAATCTGTTTAACTGCGGGTCACTAATTTTAACTCCGTGACGTTCTTTTGCGTGTTACTAAATGTGTCACAACCCCAAATTAGTGACGGCAACATGTTGGTTACGAAAATTTGTTACACACCTCGTTGTAACGGTCATTGTGCGTCACAACTCCATTTCGTGACTGAAATAATGTGTCACAAAACGCAAAATATGGTGTAGTGTATGTGTATTTGGTTATAATGCATCTTCTTTCCTATTAAAAAAAAAAAAAAACCTACAGAGCGGGAGAATAACCTGGCTTGATTGGGGTATACCCAAACTAATTGGGTATACCCAAATTTAAATGGACATGTGCCCTTACTAAGTGGAGGCCAAAACGTGGTAAAGTTACTTTAATACCCCTACACTAATTAACCTAAAACTAAACCCTAAACTTAAAAACTAAAAACTGATTAATCTTCCTCTAATCTTTCTTCTCTAATCCCTCTCCTCTTCTCTTTCATTCCAAAAACCTAAAATCAACCAAAATTTTCAATTTTGATTTTCTACAAAACATGGTCGATTCTAAACAATCCAAGAAGAAGAGAGATTCAACTGTAACATGAAAAGATCCAAATCGAGGGAAAAGGTAAGGGAAAGGTTGAAACGAGTAAACCCAAGAATGCAATCCTTGAAGATGTCAAAAAGAAACCTCACAGCGAAAAAAGATTGTAAGTGATTTATAAACTCAAACTCATTATTGTTTTGTTTTATATGATTGTTAGATTAGGTTAGAAATCGAAAATTATGATTTTCGTGTTTTGGCTCCAAGGTCGATAGTTGAACAACACGCCGACCATTGGTAATTTGAAAGAGACGGCATGGTCTCGTGGATGAATAACCCGCCGACTTTTCATCGTGAGCCATGGCGATCGTTAGACAATCACCAGGGCCGGCAGGTATAATAACCAACCATGCCGGATTATATTTGGTCGAGCGTGGTTTTAGACTTGTACCATGCCGATGTTAGGCCACATAAACCTTAATTTCCTAAGTTATTAGTCGACATCTTTCATAAATAGGACCATTCCAGATGTTTATTTGTCGGTAATGTAGTTAGTTAACACCTTCCCGACTTTACTCGTAGCTCGAAGCATGTAGTTGTTAACAACTTGCCGACTATATGGTGGCTCGCACCTGTTTAGTTTATCATCCTTGCCTAGCCGGTGGAAGAAGATCAATAAAGTGTTGTGTTGTTTGTTTTCATATATCTTATTTGTGCATTGTTTAGGTTCCCAGAGGACACAAAAGAAGATCTACCTTGTCTTGTTAACAATGTAGAAGAGCTATTTGAATTTTTGGACACAATTTATCCCAATTTAGAAGATCCTAAAGATGAAACTGAATAGAATTTCCCGTTTAGAAAGTTATGTTTGATGGGTAAGGAAAATCTAGAAGAATTTCTAAGGTTTATGAACAGTCCTAGCAATCCCCTCAACTATGAAGAATGCACATCATCAGAGGAGGAAGAAGAGGAGGTTGATCCAAGAACTTTTTCGGGGCATGTGACTTTTCCGAGTGAACCCCTATTACAATGAGGATGGTGACTACATAGGTCCAAAGGAAGGGAAGGGAAAAGCAAAAGCGATGCGGTGAAAAGTCGGTGATGGGGAGGAAGATAACAACAACAGAAGGATCCTTGAAATTCTTAAACTTTATTATGCTCATTGTCAGTGACTATAACCCCCGGAGTTTCGTCTTCGTGGTAGAGAAGCTTCAAAGTTTCCAATGAACAAATATAGCTATCATGCTTCTCACGATCCATAAAACACCATGCCACCGTGAACGATTGCTTATCCGAGGTTTGTCGTACAATGTTCAACAAAGGCATGTTGTACCTATTCGTCTTATAAGTACAATCCATGAACAAAACTTGGTAAAAGCAACACGCCAATTGAATCATATCGGGATGCTAATAAAAATACGATCCACCTCCCCCTCCGATGACTCATGGTGTCTCACCTTGTAGTTGAATTTGTGTATTAACCATTGTGATTCTTCCATCACCTTTTTTCCATCCCATTCAATTCTTTTAATGGTTGCCTTGTGATGAGCGTCGTTTACTCAACAAAATAATAAGATATTTCCCACTAATTAAATAATATAGCGGTAGTAAGGATCGTTCCCACGAGGAGTAATGCAATTGATATGTTATCTAAAACAGCGAAAATATAAAAGAAGTATAAAAAGGATAATAAGATAAAGAGGATGAAGAAATCCTTCATCGTTACTAACCGTTAACTCAACATTGTACCCATTTATCTCTTGTTAGAATTAATTGTCACCAACCGTAGGAAAGCAGGTACGCTTAGCTATCCCCAAAACTCCTTGTATCACCGGATAACAGGTACGCTTATCCACTCGAAAGAACCACCTTGAGGTACGCTTACAAGGTGTAATTCCGAATGCATTAAGATTTATGAATTTAGGTTTGATCCCAAAGAATTAAACTCGGTGCGCTCGGTCCACTTATCGGGTGTTGTCTTTACTACGCAACTGCTCCACGTAATCCCTCCGCAAGGTCTTGCGATTTCTACTTGTGTAGAGGTAAGCGACAATTACGGATCGACTCAACACTCTACTAGCATTAGAATGATTAATATATTAATATAGTTGCGCACCCAAACCAATCTAAGAATCAATAATAAACCTTCGATATAGTAAAAACAATCCACAATGAATCAATTTAAAACTTGAAACAAACTTGTAAATAATTGAGCTTCACAATCGAACTTTGAATTCATCCTTACAATAAAAGAATATAGAAAAGAGATAGTTCCCCCCCCCCCCTTAGGGGGAGAAAAACGGTGAAAATAAGATATCTCAAATTATATCTAAGCTTCCCTATATATAGAGTTTTGTAACCTCTTCTTGAAGAAAACTAGGAAACCTAGCTAAGATGGGAAAGTGCACCTCCTCAAGAATTGTGTCTCGTGCATCACTTCCCGTGCCGTAGGGGGTGCCAAACTCTTGCCAAATATCATCGAAACTCCAGCAGGAACTCACGTCCAAGCTCTGCTCATGAGAAGTGGTTGCAATCGCCCACAGCCCAAGTAGGTGGTAAATGTCCAGCCCCACCTAGATTCATTCAACTATCGGGTTCCATAGAACTGACAATATACCCTTAAGTCTTCCCTACCGTGAAAAATACTACGGCTATCACCATCTCGAACTAACCACAGCAACCTACATCCCTATATTTTCAAACTCCTCCATCCATCGCAACAACCACCTCGTCTTCATCATTACCTGGAAAGAACCACTAACAGAACTCCATCTTCCTATCTCGGATAATGGCAGCAATAATCTTTCCATGCTCAACTCGTACTCAGCTGCAGACTCCATTCTCAAGATTCTCCCTCGGTCTTCTCAGCACAACTCCATATCGTCAGCCAACCATCACTGCCATTAATGGCAGCTGTCCCGTAAACTCGATCTAAGCTCATTATACTCCTGTCCATTCTCCATCTTTCCATCGACCATCATCGCTGCCAATACCCACCGATAATCCTCTCTGTTCCATACAATGTATAGCTTTTTTAATATTCTCGAGCCATTATCACAGCAAACTTCATTCTCCATCAATCACCACTGCCGATAATGAATGACAACAGCATCACCGATTCGCCATAATACAGCAGCTAGCAAAACACGACCAATAGCTTCATCGTCATGCACTTATTTTCAATCCCATTCTCGTCATCTCACTGCCATCACAGCACTATCCGGTTAGTAACGATCACTGATAGTATCCCTGCCATCACCGTTCATCATTAATACTGCCATTAAAATGTCAGTAACGCATTACTTCTTTCCCTGACTTCAACCTCCGTCCTTGAAGTCCTACCGGAGCATAGCAGCATCCATCAAACAGCTTCCAATAATCATTCAGTCTCATCACTGCCATTGGCAGAGAGTTCATCGTCACCACAGAGTCCATTCAACATCAGAAACTCATGTTACTTCTCCCGAGCTCAACTGCCATTCATAGCCTTCCACTAATCAAGCTCAGCTCATTCCATCTTCTAACCATTCGACACCATCATATATCTCCGAGAACCATCGACAACAAACTAAACTCAACTCCATCGCTGCCTCATTACTCTTCATACCCAACATACTGCCATTCGATCCTCTTCTCGTCCCTGTGTTTTTACAGCTCTGCCCATGTCCATTATCTCGTATCCCATGTTCTCGCGAAACTCCTTCCATCGCCAATGATGAACAACATAAACCCATCTTCTCTTGGTCTCGTACTCTTCTTGGCTTCAAACCTGTCTCATCCCATCGAACCTTGGCTAGCCATTTCTTCCACCAAGACACATGTGCGCTACCCTTGATGTGAACTTCATAGGGTTTACGCTTTCTTCCAGCAATTGTATGTGAACCATATAGCCCAAGTTAAGCCCATGTTGTGGACAACGGACTACCTCCAAAGACCCATTTAATCGACAAAAACTTCATGCGTCCGATATGCCCATGCGAGTGCCCGTAGTAATTTCCATGCAATGACAATTCTACCTCTTTTGTGGCCAATTGGACGATTTCTTGTTCTTTTCGGGAAATAAGCTCCAAAATTCCCATCAGAGATATAAAAGAAAGCTAAAAATACAACTTGGCACGAAAACTAGCTAAGAAAGCATAACCAATCGATACTTAGAGAGGTGTTTTTAAACACCTATCACCTTGGCCGCATAAATTGTAGACAATGAAGAAAGGTTACGCGGGTCATCCCTTTTGAACTTACTTAGGAGCTTACTTGGTTTAATTCCCCAACTTGTTCTTACTTTCTCGAACTCGTGCGGTTTCAACTTGGCAACTTGACAATGCCCAACAAGAGTTTCTCGGATCTTTATGGTTATGCCAACCAACATCAACTCTACTCATTCTCCACACGTTGTCGGTTTCTTTGTTCCTCCAAAAAATACTCTTGAATGGGCATCCACACTTCTTTACTTCGCCTTGTACACCCTAGTCGTCTTCTTATCATACACATAACCCTTTCTCGTGTGACTTTCCTCCGGCAACCCATAACACTCGCATACCATTTCCAAAATGCGTAGATTGTTCTTTGGGTGTTTTCACTAGAACGCACATCTTCTCTTTGGCTTTCTCAACAATCCAATTGACCAGCGTCATTTTTATCCTCCCATTCCAAATCATTAGCGTAATGTGCGGAAGTATCGTGACCCCTAATTTTCTCGAGCTTGAGGCTGATCCGTCATCGGTACCAATGCAACAATCTACAAAACATCAAAAGTTAGTTGATATGTATTACCAAAGTCGGAAAGGTCGACATATAAAACCCCGTCGACAACAAAATAGTCAAGACGTAAGAAAAAATTAACAATGCCGACCATACTAGAGTCGGCAGGTTAAAACTTGAAAATGCCGGCTTAAGCATTTTCAAGTAACGACTCTTTGCGTTGTAAACCGAAGTCTAAGCATGGTGTCAATTTTTTACCCTTCCGACGCGAATATCGCTCATGAAAAGTCGGCACGTTGTTCAATTACGAACCACGCTGGCGAGTTTGGTCGGCATCATCGACAAGCGCCGACCTTGCCGACCCTCGGGAAGCAAAAGTGAAGGAAAAAAACAAAATCCATCATTTGCATGGAAAAATCACAATCTTCACCACGTAGGTTGTCTACTTGATTACTTGTAGCTCCATTCTCTTCTTCTTGGTCATTGAATTCTACGTTTGGCTCAACATATTCATCACTTCCATACCCATCATGAGTTATGATTTCTAAAACCCAACTTATAACTAAATCAACTAACTAATCTAACTAATCTAACTAATTTAACTAATCTAATCATTTTAATTAAATTAGTGCTAATCATTGTGGGGGCATTTTAGCTATTTAGAAAATACAAGGTTAAGGGGTGGCTTCGTTTTACTTCATAATGACCAAGATTTTGTCTTATTGGGTATACCCCAATTAGTTTGGGTATACCCGATCTCGCTGTGGAATAAGTTAAAAAGTTTCATGTTCATACAAGAAAGAAGATATCGGAGTTGGATAGTGTATCAATTTTAGAGACACATGGCATTCTGTGATAGGATGGGACAGAGCAACCGACAATTTTGGGCACAGAGGATTCTGAACTGGATGGATAAATAGTTAATAGTTCGCAAAATTAATTTATGAACCTAAAAAAGAAAAGAAAAATTTGCATGTAAAAGAAACGGTCATACCCGTTCATACTCATGAATATTCACAAGAAAAAATGGGTCATTTGTCGAAAAAAAATTTAAAACACGATTCAAATGGACAAGTAAAAAAAAAGTACGACGGTGAAATAGCCAAAAAAAAATAACAAGGATGAAACTGATTCATCCTGGCTTATACTTAAAAAATAGTAAGGATGAAACTGGATGCATCCTGTGTAAAATAAAAATAAGAAAAAAATATTTGAAAATGGACAGGATGAAACTGGTTACATCCTCTCTATTTTTAAATTTTTGTTCATTTAAACAGTATCTTTTTAATTTTTGGCTATTTAAATAGTATCAAAACCTAAGTGTCTTTTTTACCAGTGAATTGTTGATTTTGGTCTTTTTGACCAATTTTGTGTATTTATTCACTATGCATCAAAAAACAAAAAAAACACTCCGGACGAGCCAATTTGTTGGGACAACAAGCACCATAATTGTGGTCATGAAACATCTTTTCTAGCCCAAAAATGAAACTTCCTTTGTTAAATAAAAGCCCTGCTTAAACTACTTCTCTAAGGTAATAGAACAAGCCCAATGGTCTAGAATTTTTTTTTTCTTTTTATGAATATCTTAAAACTTAAGGAATTAGATTGGCCGTGAAAAGCAACCACTATGGCGTTTTTCAATGATTTTTCCTATCTTCACAGTGTATGGCTAGAGTTTGGGTATATATGTTACTCCGTAAAATGCAAAACAAAATAAAGGCGTCTTTAGGCGGATCCAAAAAGCTGTTCACACAGAAATTGAATATCTGGTAGGAAAAATTTCTTTGTAAGCTTTCACTCGAACAATCTATAAAGAAGTCATTTCATGAATTACCTTGGAAAATAAAATAATGGGAGAAGTAAGATTTCTTTGATGAATCATTTCGAACAATGTACACCACCTAATGTTGGGAGCAATTGGAGTAGAGATTTCCGGAGTTACAAATCATTTTCGGCATTTCGTGTGCATGTCTCTCATTCTCCCTTGATGGTACAATTTTAATAAATTAACTGAGTACTATTTAGCTATTTTTATATCTTTTTGGTAAATTGGCAAAGATAGGCCATCCTCATTGCTGATCAACTCGCCAAACCCAATAATTATGAACAACTTAACCTATCGGAGGATGGAGATTGCCCCCAAGACCTTCCCTATATGAAGGTAAAAAGAACGGAACCTACTAGGCAGTTGGTCAGATCTAGCATGGCTCGTATATGAACAGTAGCTGTAGTCAGTTTTTTTCGTTCTGCTGGGTAAATAAAATTTAAATTAAAGATACACAAAGTAAGCAACCAAGCAGGAAAAAAGTGACAAACAACAAATGACAGTCGGCAGCTCTCCTAGTATTCCCAATGGAACTCCAAAAGGGAAGATGATCAAGTTGGCCCTTATTAACCGACTAGAAAGCAAAATCTTATGGACAAAAAGGAGTCTATATAAGAAACTGATGACACCAAGGAAATACAAAAAGGAGGATAAAAAGGAAAAATAAAAGGCAACCCTTACATCATCACCTGGAAAACTAGAACTGAACCAAGAAAGTTGAGGACTCGGGTGGTATAAAAGTCCTAAAATGACGAAGAAAAAAAGGTGGACGAATGGGAATACTATGCTTTTTTATCCTCCTCGGGTGCCATCAGTTTCTTGGTTAATAAAAGCATAGTGCACCAAGGAAATAGTCAGGATGAAACCGTATACATCCTGACTATTTTTTATTTTTGTCCATTTAAACAATATCAATATCTAAATGTCATTTTCACCCGGAATTTATTGATTTGGTCTTTTTAACCAATTTTGTCAACACAAAACATAAGACATTTCCATTTTCAGGTATATTTTATCTCAGCCTACCGCGAGGATAGTTTATGTTTGTTCTAAAACGTCCAACTCAACATGTAAAAGGGAGAAGAAATGATGATGAAAGTCACAATCAACCAGACAAAAGTTAGAATCTTCCACACTTGCTCCTATGTCAGTCCTCACTAGATCCTCTGCAATCTATCACTTCCTTCCCACTTGGCCATCTTTTGTCTAGATACGATTAAAATGTTGAACAATGACGTGAAGGAGATGTACGTCATTTACTCGTTTGCTCACTCCATTCATTGTACCATTACAATTGCTTTTCACTCGTCTAATTTTTTGTTTAATTCTCTTTGAAAAATACTTAAATAATGATATAATCTTAAATAATCGAGTAGTTTAATAAACGTCCTGTTTCTTGAAGAAAGTTAGTAATGCAGTGCAGTGACATCTCGTTTGTATTTTATGTACGGATCGGATGTACCTAGCTATTTGTCAGCACTCAGTTTAGGAAAATTTTAATTATCCAAATGGGCGTTTGATCAATTTACATCTCTTTGCTGAATTCTCTGGTGTATGGACATTTTAAGTTATGCCGGAACTTTCAACTATCTAATGTGCCAAATGAAATGTAAGGGCAAACGCAAATCCTTAACAAGATTATGATTCCACTTATCCACGCAATTAGAGGTGTAAAACGTGCCGGCCCAAGACAGCCAAGACACTAAGTCGCGTGTTTCACGTGCCATGTGCCCGTCTTTGTCTTCGTGCCAAAGATTTAAACGTGTTGTCTGTCTTTTTACTAGTCAAAAGCTAGGCAAAGAAGATAGCCCATGGGCACAAAGACACGAATAAACGTCGCCGTCTTTGTCTTCAGTCGGGCACATGTGCTATAAACAATTTGAAATCACTTAATGTATACATTAAGTCTGGACATTATCACAAGAATTTAATTAGACAACATATCATTTGAAATTATTTCAAGTAAAATTAACAAGTTTATTCAATAAAAGAAATAGCCCATCAAATATAAAATTGGATTATTGTCATGTAAATTAATGTTCTAGTTAAATATAGGTGACGACATTATAACAACGATATTGAAATATATTTTCCAAATATTAAGGTATTATATGTGTTGTTATAAATAAGCCAACATAACATGTTAAAAACTAGCTAGAATAGTGACTCTTTTGTGAAATACACAAAAATGTGATGTATTATGCCTTGTTATATGGTGTATTTGTACATGTTATGACGTGCTCTCTTAACGTCTTTGTCTTTGTCTTTGGGCCACGTGCTTATCCGTCCGCAGCGTCTTTGTCTTTGTGCTATCATCGTGCCAATTAGTCAAACCCAAAGACGTCCCATTTAACTAACGTCGCGTCTTTGGTCTTTGTCTTAAGTCACGTCTTTGGCCGGGTTGTGCTCAAATTTTAGCGTCTTTGTCTTTGGGTCAGTGCTTTCGTCGGGCACCGCCCAATTTACACCTCTACACGCAATGTTGTGCTTTCACAATTATCAAGTTGGGAGCTTTAACAATTTTAAAAGCAAACACAGATACTTATGGCCGTTGGTGCATTATGCAGTAATGTGGGAAATCCGAAAGAGAGAAGTAGCAGAGTTCGTTGAGAAGCAACCAAAAATAAATAACAAAGAGATATTAATCCTTAAAATTAAGCAGTTGTTAACTCTCAAACAATGATACGGATGGAAACTATTCCGTCTCACAATGTGAATTTTTGTATGGGAGATTGCTCTGATCCTTCTGGATCCTCTCTTGTTATAAAAGAAAAAGAAATCAACACAATCTTCCCGACAAGGGAAATGGAAATGGTGGCACAAGTTGCCTGCGTTGAATTACTAACCAAAACTTGAAAGCCTCTTTTCGAGAGTTTAAAGACCACCATAAAAGGAAATACTAGAAATCTTATAGCAACTTCATTTGCTTTTGAATTTTGTCCCACTTCAAAGTAAAATTTTCTCATCGAAAATATTAGAACACAAAAGTACTTTTACCTTTCCATTCTCTCCCTTTTAAATCATCAAGTATTTTCCCAAACAAAAGTTAAAACAAAATAAAAACAATCCTTTGAATTTTCTTTGATCATATTTAATTAATATGCACTGATTTGGCAGGACATTTTGATTTCTTCTTAAATATATTACATATATTAACGAGTCCAATTTTTTGCACACTCCTTTAAGGAGTGTCCACAAAACAAAACGATTCTATTGGTTCCACAAAATCAGCCATTAACTAATAAATTTAAATCGTTTTTATTTTATTTTAATTTTATTTAAACCTTAAAAATGGTAACAGGATATATATAATATCTAATATTAACTAAAATATAGGATTCGTAAAAAATGAAACTCTTAATTTGTTATTAAGAATTCCAAAAACGTGGTGGTGGACTGAATTTGTTATAAAAAAAAACTTGTTGTTTAACTGATCATCATAGGGTACATCAGGGTACATCGTTTGAAATAATATTATTGATGGAGTCCGACGAAGTCGATCAAGTAAGCGACAAAAATGATTTTAATTTCCTAACAAGGTCGTCATGGTTGGTGACACAGAATCCCTACAAAGAAACTCCTGCTATCGTAATAATTGGGGGTTTTGTAGGAGTTGTTGGAAAGACCATGTTAGCGGGACTAGTTTACAATATCGAATTGATAAAATAACATAATTCCAACAAAGAATGCGGGTCGTCTATGTATATGGTGAGCATGAACGCATGACTGGAACCAAATATCATTCTCTAACTTTTGACGCCATGAGAAATTCAATTCAGGAACATTTGAGTGGCAAAAAAAAAAAGAAAAAAAAAAGTACCGGATGATGTTTGGAGTGATGGCCTCGAGTAATGGAAGAATCTTTAAATCGTTGCAATTTGATGATGTTTACCGAGTTAGTAAGATCCTAGTCACTACTGGCATAAACTAATTTTCAGAATTTCCTATATTAAAAACGCTATGTATTGATAATGATATATTCTCTTACCTTAATAAAGAAATTAAAATCAAGTTAAAAAAAAAATAATATGTGTTTTTAATGAATTACATAACGGTTTGTTTTATCGACCAATAGGATTGTTTTGTTATGTGCACACTCTTTAAAGGAGTGTGCACAAAATTGGACTCTATATTAACTAGCTTAATCGGACAATAACTATAGAGCTTAATTTTGTGCACACTCTTTAACAACCCGTGATTATATAACGGATGAATAGTACTAAATTTATACCCATTTCATCAATTACATGAAAATATCTAATTAATACTCGTAGAAGAGAATGCAAACATTGAACTCGGGCTTGTAGAACACACTATTACATTTGGATTCAGACTGGTTACATGTGTCTATCTTCTTGGTTTCACTTACAAAATACAGAATATATATGCCATGAGCTCTTACAATTACCATGTCTAATTATAAATGTTTACCTCTTTTTTTCTTTTTCATTTTTTTGAGACAACATTGCAAACTTACTCTTATATATGATGCTAAAACTCGATGTGAACAAAAATAAAACTAATGACAGTGATGATGGACAGCGCACGATCACACAAAATAGTCTTATGTGATACTAACATGATTCTGGGAAATCCCAATCCCAAGGAGAGCCTTGAATCGGATGATCATTGTTAGCGGATGATGTTGCAATGGGAGCTAGTAGTGAAATAATCATTTGATCAAGTTCTTCCAGGCCAAGGGAATCATCAGTAGTTTGTAGTAACTCCCCTCCACTATGGTCATCTCCAAAATTATGCATTTTATTGTTGGATCCTGCAGTTGTGGGAGTACTTATGTGTGTAGTAGTAGGAGAATAGATTTTCATTTTAGTTGAAGTAGATACGAAAGGACTTTCTCTAGTTTCTAAGCCACCATTGCCGATATTGGCCGAGAGTAATGAAGTAGTAGAATAGATAGAAAAGGAAGGATGGGATTCAAGCTGTTTATCTTTGTTTTTTGTAGCTTGAACACTTGATTCTTGAAAGTTTATATACGTTTCTTCTAATGACTTATCCTCCCTTTGTTCTTGATAAATTTGGCGATGACCATGACTATGTTCTTGTTTATTTGGTGTATGTTGCCCTGAAAGTAGTTCTGATATCTCAGCGCAGCTGTGGTTTCCAATATACGTGACATTGAACATAGATGAGTTTAGATCGGATCGTTGAACTTGTTTCAATGCTAAACAATTTTGACTGGTACAGTAGCTACATTTGTAATAAGCTCTGCAAAGTTAACATCAAGTAATTAACCGGTTCTAGTTAAAAAATGATCAAAGAGTAATAAGTTGACTAGAATCTGAGGAATTCTCGTCTAGCTCATGGTTCTAGTAATAACTTTCTTGCTCACCTAGAGTACTTAGCTCCAAGAATATCTTTTTGTCCATATTTCCGCCAACCATAACCATCATCCAGGGGTCCTTCTAGCCCCGCTTGTTCACAACCACGTACTTGTTGTGTGCATCTCACTATCCCTTTCCTACATCTGATAGGAGTGGTAAACATGTATAAGCTCAATGAATTCTAAAAACATGATTTTTTTTTTTTTTCTTCTCAGTATGCTATCACATAGAGTTTGTTAGTACTTATACCTCTTTCTTGAACCGTCTTGGAAAAAATCAGAACCGCAATTGCTAAAAAGGCTTCCTCCGGAATGACCCATGGAAGAGTTGGGAGTAAGAGTTTCATTTTCCATCTTTATTTGATTCAGTATCGAAAGAGAATTCTCAAAGATAGATAAGATTTTGGTTACTAAGACGTTACCAGAAAAAGAAGAAGGATTAAGGTGAGTTTGAAGTTCCATTACTAGCTCTCTTGCTTGAATTATTTCTTTGATAAGCCAAGGCGCCTTTTGATCCATGTTGATGATGTTCTCAACCATTTCTAGTTAGAAGTGTGTATTTGGGTGTGAGAGAGAGATTTGGAGAAAGAGGAGCTAGGAAGAAGGAAAGATTTTTGTAGTTGATTGGAAATGAATTTAGGGTATATATATATATATATATATGTGATTAATGCACAAAAAGTTAGATATAATTAAAGGAGCTTTCGTTTGATCGTAGTTTGTTGACTTTATTTTGTTAATGGAGTGCGCTAGAGGTGTAAAACGTGCCGGCCCGGCACAGCCCGGCACACGAAGTCGCGTGCTTCACGTGCCATGTGCCGTGCTTTGTCTTTGTATAGCGATTTAACGTGTTGTGCCGTCTTGTGCTTTACTAGTCAAAAGCTAGGCGGCAAAGAGCCCACGGGGCAGCGACTCACGAATAAGCGTGCCGTCTTTGTCGTCGGGGCACACGTGCTATAAACAATTTGAAATCACTTAATGTATACATTAAGTCGGACATTATCACAAGAATTTAATTAGACAACATATCATTTGAAATTATTTCAAGTAAAATTAACAAGTTTATTCAATAAAAGAAATAGCCCATCAAATATAAAATTGGATTATTGTCATGTAAATTAATGTTCTAGTTAAATATAGGTGGCGACATTATAACAACGATATTGAAATATATTTTCCAAATATTAAGGTATTATATGTGTTGTTATAAATAAGCCAACATAACATGTTAAAAACTAGCTAGAATAGTGACTCTTTTGTGAAATACACAAAAAATGTGATGTATTATGCCTTGTTATATGGTGTATTTGTACATGTTATGACGTGCTCTCTTAACGTCTTTGTCTTTGTCTTGGGCCACGTGCTTTATCCGTGCCAGCGTCTTTGTGTTGTCTTCTTGTGCCAATTAGTCAAACCCAAGACACGCCCCATTTAACTAACGTTGCGTCTTGTCTTTGCTAAGTCACGTCTTCAATGGGTTGTGCTCAAATTTTAGCGTCTTTGTCTTCGGTTTGTCTTCGTCGTCCGGGCACACCCAATTTACACCTCTAGAGTGCGCTCGTTATTGGATAGCATAAAAAAGGGACAATGATGATGACAATGAGACGAAGACAATGAAGTTGATGGATATAGACATATAGTGACTCAGGGTTTGATATGGAAAAAATAACACTAGAGTGGCACACAAAACAATCTCATCAGGATGAAACTTGAAAGTATGAAACCAAAATTTCTCGTCGACTCTCCTTATAGGTGTAGATTCTCTTAAATTCTTAATGGTAGAATAATTTATGAGAGTCGATTTTTCAACAATTAACACCACATATAAAAGTTGCTATTTGTTTTCTTGAAAAAGGTCGTTGTTACATGTAAAAGAAGCGAAAATGATTTGTGACTACCAATTTTTCTTACTCCCACTACTCATAAATCATTTTCGAGAAAGGAAAGAAATTAAGAATCTTCTTTATCCTTGTTCGTTCCACGAATATGGTCACTCACTCAGTCTTGTGTATCCACTAGAGATCAGTAGAAGATACACTACAGCTTTTTCACGTTTTGTTTACGTCACTCAGTCTTGTGTATCCACTAGAGATCAGTGTAAATGATGTCATGCATGTGTACGTCATTTTGTCAATTAGAAAATGTTCATTACTCGTTTTGTTTACGTGTTACGGCCAACTGTGGAAGCTCACATTAAGTTGGGGTTAGCTAGATCATTAAACCACATGTTGAGCTCTATTTCCAGGAAGAAGAAAAATGATATAATTTTATCTTGCACTGTTGGAATATTCAGTTTTTTAAAGAATTTTTATCTATTTATTACTCCCTCCGTTCCACTTTAGACGATGTTTTTGGAGTTTTCACGTAGATTAAGAATGGAGAGATATGAAGATTTTCCATCTATACCCTTGATAAAAGTCTTCAAATATTAATTGTTATTAGTGCATTTAACAATAAACTTAAAGTTCCAAGACAAAATGTAAGGGTGTTATTGGTAGTTTCATAGAAAAATATGAAAACTTTCAAGCATTGTGGAACAAAAAAATAACCCTAAAACATCATCTAAAATGGAACGGAGGGAGTATAATGTTTGGAGATTTATCCTTTTTTTTTTAAATTAAATTAAATGTATAAACCCGGCTAATACAAAATGAATTTGCTTACCGGATTTAGGCCACAAAACCAATCTTAAAGATATATGGCTTTTACAACCAACTCATCACCGAGTAAATTTTTGATGGGGGCGTTTTATGATGGGGAATGGGGGACAAATCATGTCTTGACATGTGTTTTTCCAATTAATTTTTTTAACAAATTTTGTTATCAAAATATAAAGGATAAAATATCGTCAATTAAGATATTTGGAAACAAAATTTGAGGAATCAATTTATAGCAAAGACACGTGTCAAGATATGATTTGTCCCCCATGCCCCCATCAAATATTTTTCCCTCGTCACCGTATTTTCAATAAACTTTCCCGGCAGGATGACTCTTTCAAATTGTTGCGAAAATCTGGGATTTACAAGCGGTGCTTAGTAGATAAAAATTGATGAAGCTTAGTAGATAAAATTGATGAACTTTCCTTCAAAGAAATAAAATTACTTCCTCAATTCAAGTTCTTTGGGTGATTTTTTGAAACATGGAAATTTCTTGGGTAGTATTAGTAGATATACCTTTTTCTCTACTTTTCTCCACCACCATGCAGTACTTTTCTTGAATTTTTCTTGGTTTACAAAATAGTTCTCTACATTTACCGCTTTTCCCAGTTAAGTAAAATTTCAGTCAACCACATATTCGGAGTCATTTCAATGAATAGTCGTACTTTGATAACTTTTGAAAATCTTTTCTATTGCCGACGGGGTGCCGAGTTTGAATTTAATCAAAAAAAGTTTTCCTTTTCCTTGAAACAATAATTTACTTTCAAACAGCCAAAGCAAACCCACTGGGTACGAAAAGGACTCACTAAATATATCAAAAGAGCTCCGGTCATGGCTCATAAAAATGTATACATTTGAGGGTTAGTCTATAATACTAGAAAGCTCGCATTATGACGCATGAAACCTCCATTTATATTTGATAAATTTAGATTCCATGCATGTAGCATACCTCATAAGTCCTTACACTCCCGTTGGAGAAGGATTTTGATTAAAAACCGTATAAATCTTATGTGGCATGGTTAATAGGAAGTTAAGGATAATTCATTGGAGATGGTCTTACACTTGACACTATGCATGCATGATAATAGAAGATGGGCTCTTGACAACTCTGTTATTTATCCATTTTTCATTTTTTTTTGTTTTTTTGTTTCTTGTTTTAAAAAAGAGAAAAGCCTCAAATATATTGATCAGAAAGCTCTGATTCCAGATAAGGTGTGGTTACAAGACTGGCTCGAAAGTTTCCAACATTTACAAAAGCTTCAAACAAATCATAAAGACAAGTAAAACACTTAACACCATAGTCCCAATTCACAATCTGACAACCAAATCCTACTTAACACCATGGTCACAACAATACACAATATGCATGTAGAAGTTAGCTACACCTCCTAAAATAAGCTTTCTGGTATTGTGTTTTGCTTTATTTAAGTTGAATTCTCTAGATATACTTCAAAAAAGGGTTAATGTTTTTCTATTCTTTTAGAAAAGAGAAGAATATATTAAAAAAGGAAAAATAGTTACATTATGTACATAGGATTAAGGAAATCCTAAAAGCCATCAAAAACGAAAAGAATAGAGCTATTACAATGAAACTATAATGTCCTATTGAAATAAGATTTGACCTACAGAATAATCCTTGAAGATTTCCTTTGGAGAACTCTATAGACAAATATTATGTTTCACCGGTAACTGAATATCTTCCTTGGATTTTGCTCTTCCCCTTAACCCTACTGTTATACAATTGTTGCGTTCTATGTGGCAATGATGGTGAATTTCAAGACCATGTTCTTCGACATTGTGGCATGAAGAGTTTTGGTCCATGCTCTTACTAATTAAACAACTGGTCCTAGATATTTCGTTGGTACCATCCTAATCATCCGGTGGTAATGTCATTTAGGAATTAATTCTAGACGTGATTGTTTAGACTTTATGAAAAGAAATAAATTGCAGTACTTTTGAGAAAGGTATAAATGCAAAGCGGACATTGATTCAAGTGGTAAAGCTAAGGCTTTAGTGTAGCTTGGAAGCTGCGGCCAGGATGAATTTACATTTGAACTTTGTAATGGGCACAAATATCATAGTAGAGTTGGAAGCCTACTCTAGAAAGTAGTACATAGTTAGCCACAGGAAGTTAGCTCTGATTTATTAGTTGAGAGAGGATTCCTATTTATAGACATTTCTTGAAATGAGAATGTCCAACATGTATCCTCTCGACCTCTCCTATCTTTTCTTATCTTACATATGTGCCTAGCATAGTACAAGTGTACTTTAGATTCTTCTTTATGAACCCACGTGAATTGGACTGTGCACGTGCCTGTCAATAGGGAAGGGGGTGCTATGTAGCAGTTTCCCTTGGATATGGAGAGATTTCCCTAGTCTTGGGGGAATCTTGTTTAACATCTCTTTCTTGGATATGGGAGGCGACATTTTACTTTGACATTTCCAGGTATCAACAAACTTCTGATGTTTATCGATGTACAATAGAGACACAAATTTTTTTTGGCATTTTTAGGGGCGACCCCGAAAGAATTAGGGGCGACACAAAATGACAAAATAGGTTGAAAATACTTATATATCTCTTCATAATCGGTAGTTTAGAAAAAAATTATCTACCGATTGTGACTATGTTCTTTTCTTCCTAGCTTTGGTTTTTGAAAAATTAAATTTGGGGCTATGACCATAATCGGGGAGGCAATAAACATTATGAAACTATCGATTGTACAATCGGTAGGCAATAAACATCATAAAACTACCGATTGTGGAAATAGAGAAATCTAAAATTCCTATTGGTTTTTGAAAATTTCGAATTTAGGGCTACGACCATAATCGGGAGGCAATAAAAATTATGAAACTACCGATTGTACAATCGGTAGGCAATAAACATCATGAAACTACCGATTGTGGAAATAGAGAAATCTAAAATTCTTATTGGTTTTGAAAATTTGAATTTGGGGCTACGACCATAATCGGGGAGGCAATAAACATTATGAAACTACCGATTGTACAATCGGTAGGCAATAAACATCATGAAACTACCGATTGTGGAAATAGAGAAATCTAAAATTCCTATTGGTTTTTTGAAAATTTCGAATTTGGGGCTATTACCATAATCGGGAAGCAATAAACATTATGAAATACCGATTGTACAATCGGTAGGCAATAAACATCATAAAACTACCGATTGTGGAAATAGAGAAATCTAAAATTCCTATTGGTTTTGAAAATTTCAATTTGGGGCTATTACTATAATCGGGAAGCAATAAACATTATGAAATACCGATTGTACAATCGGTAGGCAATAAACATCATAAAACTACCGATTGTGGAAATAGAGAAATCTAAAATTCCTATTGGTTTTTGAAAATTTCGAATTTGGGGTTATTACAACAATCGGGAGGCAATAAACATTATGAAACTACCGATTGTACAATCGATAGGCAATAAACATCATAAAACTACCGATTGTGGAAATAGAGAAATCTAAAATTCCTATTTGTTTTTGAAAATTTCGAATTTGGGGCTATTACCATAATCGGGGGGAAATAAACATTATGAAACTACCGATTGTACAATCGGTAGGCAATAAACATCATAAAACTACCGATTGTGGAAATAGAGAAATCTAAAATTCATATTAGTTTTTGAAAATTTCAATTTGGGGCTATTACCATAATCTGGAGGCAATAAACATTATGAAACTATCGATTGTACAATCGGTAGGCAATAAACATCATGAAACTACCGATTGTGGAAATTATCAATCATATGAAAATGGAATCTCCTCTATATAACAAATTTCTCCTGATTGTAGACTTAACTACCGATTATGGAGGGCATATTTACCATTTCGAAAAATTTGAGTTAAGGGGCGGCTTTGTTTTAAGTTTGGGTGACCTTTTTTTTCATTTTGTATCGCCCCTAATTCTTTTGGGGTCGCCCCTAAAAATGCCGGGAAATTTTTGTAGCTTTATTTTGATTTTCTACCTGTTGCCGCTACGTGGAGCATCTGGAGAGAGAGGAATGTAACAGCTTTTAAATAAAAGGTGCAATGCAAAATCTATAAATAACAAAGCAGTTCACTGTCTATTTACTGCTGGCGATCAAAGATTTTGACTGGCAATCAAAATGGTGCAAAATTTATTTCATTACTCATTAAGTTTGGTAGTTTATTACCATTTTAGTCAAATTTAGTTTTCCCAAACTTGGTCAATTAGTCCAATAATGATAATTCCTGGGTGAAAAAGACATGTAAAAATTTGATACTGTTTAATGGACGAGAATGTAAAAATAGCCAGGATATAAACAGTTTCATCTTACCATTTTTTAGTACTTTTTCTTATTTTTAATTTACAATATAGATGCATCCATTTCATCCTCGCACTTTTTAAGTTTTTTGCCGTGATGAATCCATTTTCATTCTTGCTTATTTTTAAGTGTCCATTTTACCCATACTAATTTTTACTCGTCCATTAGAACCATGTTTTAAAAATATTTGGACAGATAACCCATTTTCGTTTGGTTTTTATGTTTCTATCTTTGGTGACGTGGTATAACCCTTTAATACCCCTTCTTTCTATTTGGATCAGTGCAATCCTTTCTGAATCAACATAAAAAAAAAAAATAAACAACAAAACCTAATTAAGCTAAAGTGTAGGGACCAATGAAAACCTAATCCGTGATTAAGACCACACTATGTCTTGCAAAATAATGGTTAGATTCTCTCTGGTTAGTGTGAAAATTGAAGCACTATTATGCTAATTATGTCAGACAGCTCATACATTGGTCCAAAGTAATTTAAAATGCTATCTTCTAGGCCACCTGGATTACGTACAAATTCATTTTAATTTGGATGGAAAAGGAAATATGTTTAAGATTGCTAAAGGCACAAAACTCAGAAATTTAGAATCGGACAACGGACAAGGATAACCTGAAAAAGTCATTGATACGTTTCGAGTGACATTTTTCATTTATCATTTAGTTCAATGCTAGTAGAAAGATTCTATTTGTAATCAGTCACCTAATTAGTTTGAAAATAAAACCGAGTGGAAATTAGTATGGATGACAAGGAGCGGGAGAAGAATAAGTAAAAACGTTCATGCTTATACAAGAAAGAAAAATTAGGTCTTTTTCTAGGGATCACTGTTCTTACTTATATATATATATATATATATATAAAAGATAACGGAGTTAGATATTGTATCAACTCTAAGTATACATGGCATTCTCAGTGGATAGGATGGGACAGAGGAATGCACAGCTTTTGGGCACAGAGGATCAGAGCGGGATCGATAAAAAGTTAATAATTCGCAAAATTAATTTATGAACCGAAAAAAGAAAGAAATATATTTTTGCATATAAAAGGAACGGTCATATCCGTTCATACTCATGAATATTCACGCTCTGGACGGAGACAATTTGTTAGGACAACAAGCATCATAGTTGTGGTCATGAAACATCTTTTCCAGTCGAAAAATAAAGCTTTCTTTGTCAAATAAAAGCCCTACTTAAACTTTTGAGGTACGTATTAGAAGAAGCCCAGTGGTTTAGAATTTTTTTTTTTTTCTCCGATATCCTAAAACTTAAGGAATTGTATTGGCCGTCAAAAAGCAACCCACTATGGTGTTTTTCAATGATTTTTCTTATCTTCACATTATATGGCTAGAGTTTGCAGATACCGATTCTAAACCGTAAAGAAAATAAAGATGCGTTTAGGCGGACTCGAAACCTCGTTTATCAAAACCGAATATCTTGCAAAGAATTTTTTTCACAAAATTGGTTAAAAAGACCAAAATCAATAATTTCTCGGTGAAAAAGACATTTAGATTTTGATACTGTTTAAATGGACAAAAATATAAATGGCACAGATGTAACCGCCTTCATCCTACCCATTTTCAAATTATTTTTCTTATTTTAATTTACATAGGATGCATCCAGGTTTAATCCTCATTTATTTTTGTTTGGCTTGATGAATCAGTCATTTGCTATATTTTTTGTGTCCATTTCACCCATAATAATTTTTTTCGTCCATTTTGAACCATGTTTTAATTTTTTGGGACAAATGACCCATTTTCCGAATATTTTTTTCGAAACTTTCACTTTCGGAGAATCTATAAAAGTCATTCAATGAATTACGGAGAAAAAATGTGAAAAATACATTTCTCTCTCTCCGTGGATAGTACAATTTTAATAGATTAACTTGAGTATTATTTAGTTATTTTATCTTTTTGGTAACTTGGCAAAGATAGGCCATCCTCATTGTTGATCAACTCGCCAAACGAGTTGATCAACAATAATTATGATCAACTTAACCTATGGGAGGATGGAGATTGGCCCCAAGACCTTCCCTATGAAGGTAAAAAGAACGGAACCTACTAAGCAGTTGGTCAGATCTAGCATGGCTGGTATATGGACAGTAGCTGTAGTCATTTTTTTGTTCTGCTGGGTAAATAAATAAAAGGGAGCATAAAAACTTATGACACCAAGGAAATACAAAAAAGGAGGATAAAAGGAAAAATAAAAGGCAGCCCCTTACATCATCGCCCGGAAAACTAGTCACTGAACCAAGAAAGTTGAGGACTCTCGTGTTGTATAAAAGTCCTAAAATGACTACGAAGAGAAAAAATAGACGAACAAAGTTTGATATGCATTTTACTTCTATTAATAACAATTTACGTGCAAAAAAATAAAATAAAAGTAATCAATTCACCCTATGACCAGCTTTCTCTAATCTTAAACCTTACTATGTTAAAAACTAACATTTAAATGTTCAACTCAACGCCCTGAGAACACTACTCTAATTTTCCTACTTTTGGATTCATATCCAGGAAAGATTGCAATATTTCTGTCATAGAAAAAAAAAAGTAAACATTGAAAATGACATGGTTGGAAAACAATTTTGCATTATCAACTTTTTTTATTTATTTTAGTTGTCATGGGAAGAATTTCCCTTTCCCTGTAAAAGGAAAACACAAACCATGCATGGGATGGGACATTGCCATTTTCATGTGTATTTTATCTCAGCCCGCCACGAGGATATTTTATGTTTGTTCTATAAAACGTCCAACTCAACATGAACACAATCTTCCAACCTTGTTGTTCCTATGTACACACTAGATCTTTCTGCAATACTTCCCACTTGGCCATCTTTTGTCTAGATACATTTAAATTGTTGAACAATGACGTCAAGGAGATATACGTCACTTACCCGTTTGCTCACTCCATTCCTTTGTACCCATTACAAATGAGAAAGTAGCAGAGTTCGTGGAGAAGCAACCAAGAATAAATAACAAAGAGATAGCAATTCTTAGAATTAAGCAAACAATGATACGTATATATGGAAAGTATCCCATCTCACAATGGAGTTTAGTTAAAAAGCAAACAATGATACGTATGGAAAGTATCCCATCTCACAATGTGAGTTTAGTTAAAGAGGACGTTATCATGGGGTAATTTTGAAGTAGTTGTATGGGAGATTGCTCTGATCCTTTCTCTTGTTAAAAAAGACAAAGCAATCAACACAATCTTCCCAACAAGGGAAATGGAAATGGTGGCACAAGTTGCGTGCGTTGAATTACTATACCAACACTTTCTGAAAGCTCTTTTTCCAAAGTGTAAAGAATATTTCGTCCCCATAGAAATCTTATAGCAACTTCTTTTGCTTTTGAATTTTGTCCCATTATTTCAAAGTAAAATCTTCTCATCGAAAATATTAGAACACAAAAGTACTTTTATCTTTCCATTCTTTCCCTTTTCGATCATCACATTTTCCAAACAGAAGTTAAACCAAAAAAAAAGAAATCTTTGAATTTTTCTTTGATCATATTTATTTTTTATGCAATTGATTATTGGCAGGACATTTTGATTTCTTCTTAAAATATTACAAATATTAACTAGCTTATTCCGGACAATAAATATAGAGTTTACGTTTTGCATACTCTTTAACAAACTGGTGATTATATAATGGACGAATAATATTAAATTTATACCCATTTCATGAATTACATGAAAATATCTAATTAATAGTCTGAGAAGAGAATGCATAACACTGATTCAAGTTTGTAGAACACACTATTACATTTGGATTCAGATTGGTTATATGCGCCCAAACATGTGTGTATCTTTCTTGGTTTCACTTACAAAATACAGAAATATATCTGCCAAGAGCTCTTACAATTACCATGTCTAATCATAAATGTTTACCTCACTTTTTCTTTTTCATTTTTTGAGACAACACTGCAAAACATACTTTTATATGATGCTAAAACAATTGAACAAAATAAAACTAGTGACAGTAATGATGGACAACACGATCACACAAAATAGTCTTTATCATACTAACATGATTCTGGGAAATCCCAATCCCAAGGAGAGCCTTGAATCGGATGATCATTGTTAGCGGATGATGTTTGCAATTGAGCTATAGTGAAATAATCATTTGATCAAGTTCTTCAAGGCTAAGGGGATCATCATTAGTTTGTAGTGTAACTCCCCTTCACAATGGTAACCTCCAAAATCGTGAATTTTATTGTTGGATCCTGCAGTTGTGGAGTACTTATGTGTGTAGTAGTAGGAGAATAGATTTGTCATTTTAGATGAAGTAGATACGAAATGATTTTCTAATTCTAAGCCATCATTGTGGATATTGGCCGAGATTGATGAAGTAGTAGAATAAATAGAAAAGAAGGATGGGACTCAGCTGTTTGTCTTTGTTGTTTGCAGTTTGAACACTTTGATTGAAAGTTTATATAACCGTTTCTTCCTTTGTTCTGATAAATTTGGCGATGGGCATGACCATGTTCTTGTTTATTTGTGTATATTGCCTGAGAGTATCTCAGTGCATTTGTGGTTTCCAATATACGATACTGAAAATAGACAATTTAGATCGGATCGTTAGACTTGTTTCAATACAACAAGCAATTTTGACTGGTACGGTAACTACATTTGTAATACGCTCTGCAAAGTTAACATCAAGTAATTAACGGTTCTAGTTAAAGAATGATCAAAAATATTAAATTTTCTGCTATAAAACCAAGCTGACACAATTTCAGGAGTTCTCGTCTAAGCTCATGGTTCTGTTCATTATGCAAGGTGTAATGATTAACAACTTTCTCTTGCTCACCTAGGGTATTTGGCTCAAGTCTCTTTCTGTCCATATTTCCATCCATAACCATCATCTAGGGGTCCTTCCACCCCCGCTTGTTCACAACCACGTACTTGTTGTGTCCATCTTGCCAACCCCTTTCCTACATTTGATATGAGTGGTAAACATATGTATAAGCTCAATGAAATCTATAAACATGATTTTTTTATTTTTTTTTTCCGATATGGTATTCCACGATTCGTTAGTATTTCTGTACTCTTTCTTGAACCTTCTGAAAATCAGAACCGCAATTGCTGAAAAGGTTTCCTCCGGACTGGACCCATGGAAGAGTTGGGAGTAAGAGTTTCATTTTCCGTCTTTATTTGATTCCAGTATCGAAAGAGAATTCCCTAAATATAGATAAGATTTTGGTTACTAAGACGTTACCAAGAAAAAGAAGATGGATTAAGATGAGTTTGAAGTTCCATTACTAGCTCTCTTGCTTGAATTATTTCTTTGATAAGCCAAGGCGCCTTTTTGATCCATGTTGATGTTCTCGTCCATTTCTAAGAAGTGTGTATTTTTGTGTAAGAGAGAGATTTGGGAAAACCAAATGGTGACAAGATTGAATAGAGCAAGGAAGAAGGAAAAGAATTTCGTAGTTGATAGGAAATGAATAATGTTAGGGGTATACCGTATATATATATATATGGGATCTGATACACAAAAAGTTAGATATAATTAAAGGAGCTTTAGTTTGTTGACTTTATTTTGTAAATGGAGAGCACTTATTGATACATAATAAAGAGACAAATGATGATGACAAGGAGATGAAGTTGATGAATATAGTGACTCATGGTTTTGAGATGGATACGTAGATAGATTCTCGATCTCTTAATGGTAGAATTATTTATGAGTGTCGAGTTTTCAACAATTAACACCACTTATAAAATTTCCATTTGTTTACTTGAAAATGGTCGTTGTTACATGTAAAAGAATGGAAAAATTTTGCGAATCTTCTGCATCCTTTTCCTTCTTCTGAATATGGTCACTCACTCAGTCTTGTGTACCACCTAGAGATCACTGAAGATACACACATCTTTTTTCACTTGCCCATTTCCAGCTAGAGAAGCGTGTGAATGATGTCACCATGCAGTACGTCATTTTATCAACTAGAAAGTTTTCATTACTCGTTCTGTTTACGTGTTTGACCAACTGTGGTTAAACCACATATTCAACTCTATTTCCAGGAAGAAGAAAATGATATAATCATATCTTGCACTGTTGGAATGCTCAATTTCCCACAAGAATTTTTCTATTTATTTTAATTTTTGGAGATATTTTTTCCATTTTGGAAAATGAAGTGTATAAAGGTCATGAACTTAGCACCACATTTTCAAAAATTCATCTTGAGGATGACTCCTTGAAATTGTTGCGAAAACAGGTTTCTTGACTTACTAGTGGTGCTTAGCAAAACTTTCCAACAACGAAAGAAAATTGGCTTCCAAATTCAAGTTCCTTGGGTAGTTTTCAGATATAAAACATTGAAATATCTGGGTAGTAGACCTTTCTCCACTTCCACCAGCATACAGTACTTTTCTTGAAATTTTCTTGGTTTATGGATGTTTCTAGTCATTTCAATGGAAATTTGTACTTTGAAAACTTAAGAAAATCTTTCTATTCTCGACTTTGAATTTAACCAAAAAGTTTTCCTCTTCTTGAAACCAGCCAATCAGCCAAAGCAAACCCACTTTATCAAAACAGCCAAAACAAACCCACTTGCCACTGGGACAAAAAGACTCACCGAGTATATATATATTACTAGAAACCTACGCCATGACACATGAGACTCCATTTATTTTTGATAAATTTGGATTCCATGCATGTAGCATACCTCCTATCTTCATCACTCAAAATCTAACGGGCAGAAAATGACAAAAACTGATCCCATTTTTGTTTGTCAATCGTTCATCATTCAAAATTCTGACGGCTTATTTTGTAGGTGGTTAGACGTTAGAGACACAGTTACATATTCATTAGAAATCCAAATCCTTTGAACCTAAAAATTCACGCGGCTACCTAAGATTCGGTTACGCGCTAGACGAGTAAAACTCATAGTTTGGATATAAAAAATGTACAAATAGTGTGATAGACAGAGATCAGTGTAATGTATTTTTAATTTTTAAGATTTGAACTTGGCAATATTAGTGTGGTGCAATGATAAAGTTATTGGATGATAATAAACCAACAATTTGGGTTTGAAAATCGTCTGTATGTACATCTGAACGATCAAATATAAATAAGTATCAATCGATCTATACCATATCATTTTGCGTGATAAAGCCTCGAGGATCAAAGGGCTTTTCGGTTTGATCAAAGGGCATTTGCCCATAGAGAGTCACTGATAGAACGCAGGCAAACAATATAGTTTAATTAGTACCATGGTTGTCTGGAGTTATGATGCAGATATTGAATCGTGAGGCAGAGTGTGAGTCACCTAATAAATTTTTGTTACATGATGCACTTATACTAATGACAAGGGTTAGTAAGTTGTCTGTCATTGGCTGGCTCCCAAAGTAAGTTTTTAGGAGACCATTTTTACCATCTTGCCTATCCTAATTTATTTAAGTGAGTCCTAGCTTCACCCCTCCATGTCACACTATGCAAGAAATGTTGTAAGAAGCAACATTCTCGATTATACCGGATTAATGACCTTTGAGTTAAACATTACATCCCAATAGGTGATTTTATGAGCCAAAAACAAAATCATTGACAACCTAAAAATATGCAAATTCAAAAAGTCTGAAGTCCCTAAACCAAAACCCAAGATTTTAACTCGGAAAAGCTTTGGAAACCCTGAACAATCTCATAATAGTCCCTCCGCGACTAACCCCACTTCCCCCAACCTTCATGAGCACAAACAACATCTTTGCTGCTGGTGGATCGTCGAAAGGAACTCCCAAGAAGAAGAAAATCATCAGTCCTCCCCCGAGGCACTCTCTACTTGTAATAATACCCCTTGGATATTTAGTCACCGGAGATGAGAAACTAATGCAACAATGCAACAATATGCAAATGGTGAAATGGAAAATTGGGTCTGCTAATCTCGAGGATCTGATCTGTGGAAGAAGAAGAGGTAGTGGCACTACCAATTCATGGTGAAGGAGAAGAAGGTGCGAATGGGCACCCACAAAAACATCATGAGAAAGGTAATACTGCTCACACAGCCGAGCTAGATATCCGTGGTCAAAACTCGAGGCCGACAAAGGAAAAGACAAGGCAAAGATGCAAGAGGAGATAAAAAATTGCATTGTAAGGAAGACACAAGGAAGCACTGCAATTAGGATCGATGGCACAAACAATCTTCTAAGGAAAACTGGAGCTGAACCCACCAATGAAAACCCTTCCCAATACCGTTTACCCCACCAAATGATGATAAACCACCAATATCCCAAAAATCACCCCACACCAGCCAGAGTCTCAAAGAGTCACTGAGGAAGGTGTACGTCTACGTAGGAAAAGCTTATCCCTAGCCAACACTATCCATAAACTGCAACAAGAAGCCAAAAGCCGTGACAAAGGTGAGAAACAGGAAGAACAAAAGAAGACCAGCCCTGCAGAAAACTCTCCAAAGATTTTGTCGAACACTCACTTACGCTATTTCTCAATTTTTTTCTAAAATGCTTGTTATAGAAATGAAATTCTCCATTTGACGGCCGAGAACTAGTCATAATTAGGATTTTACTTTATAATCAAAAGCATACTCTGCATACCTTGTGTATTGGCTATCTTTTGGCAACATCCTGGAATCAAAACAACCCACTCACCCCGAAGATCATTCCCATCCGAGCTTCCCTGCCACCGAAGATACATATAAACCCCATTTACCCCCGTAAATTTCTACAAACCAAATCCCTTTGACTGCCTAAATCATCGCCAGTTCATCCATCTCTGCTCAAAAACCTCCCTCCAAAAAACCAAACCCCCCACATATAAACCTCCACAACCCATTCTCATGGCTCTCAACATCTTAGCTGAATCGCCAGAAACTCGGGAAAACCAATGCACCAAAATCACTTCCTAAAACAGCCTACTTAATGATCACACTCTGATATATTATTCCTCCAAGAAACTGAAGAACAAGCAAACATTCATAAAATCTTTTCCTCCTCCAAGTGAAATACCAAAATATGGAGATTGTTAACCCCACCGGTGTTATAGAACCGCATGAGGATTAGCTCTAAATGGTCTAGAAAAGTATCCTCTCGCTTGTGAATAAATACGTATAGTCAATTGGATGTAATAGTCACTTCTGTAAAGTTAGCGAAAATGTCCGGATGCTATCCGAACCTATGGTTGCCCCTATCGATTAAGAAAACACACTAGTTGGGAGTATCAAAAGTTGGCCAGCAATGTTGATGTACCTTGGCTAGTTCTAGGAGACTTAAGTTTTACTCTTATCAAGAAAAAAGGGAGGAAAGGGCAGGATCAAACCGAGCCCTTTTTCAATAACCTAATAAATGAAGTCGACCTAATGGACCTAGGTTTGTGGGATACCCTTTACCCGGTCTAACAAAAGGGAAAAAAGGACTTGTGGAAGCCATACCAGATGTGAGCCCAGCTAACCCTAGATGGTTAAATCTCACCCAAGAGCGCTAGTGTACCACCTAACTCCGTTAGACTCACCATAGCCCCATTCGATTAGAACTACCCGTGTCGAAAGATGGATAAACCACTTAAATTTTTTGGTGTCTATATGGAAGAACCATCCCGTTTTCAAGTTATAGAGGAAGCTTGGGACATAAACCCAAGAGGCTCAACATGTTTTCAAGTCATGTCTAAACTCAAAAATGTAAAAAAAAAAAAATCGAATAGAGAATGTTTTGGAAATATCCAACAAAACATCAAAAGCTCAACCAAAATCTTACCCATGTTAAAAGTAACCTCAATCTCCAAGACAATAACCCAAGAGTAGTGAATATCCAACAAGACCTGGAAAAGTGGTACAACTATGAAGAAAGCTTTTAAAAACCAAAGCCACAGACGCTTCATCTGGGGAGTCCAACACTGGTATTTCCATTCGACGGCTACTTTTCGGGTTAGAAAACTTAGAATTGAGACGATCAAGAAGAGTGATGGAACTTGGGAAAGCATTACAGACAAGGCATAGAGGATACTTTCCACAAACATTTTTCCTCCATGGCTTCAACCTCTAATCCCAACATTAGTGACCCAATTCTCCAACTAATTCCAAAATGCATAAATGACCTAGACAATGCTAAAATTGATGGCTCTCCTCTCGAACTTGAAATTAAACTCATTGTTTTGATATGCACCCAAATAAATCCCCCTACGATGGATTCCCAAATGCTTTTCTTCCAAAAGAACTGGTTCCGCATTCAAAGACGAGGTTGTAAAAATGGTTCAAGATTTTTTTACCACAAAACACATCCTCAAGGAATTAAACTCCAATTTTATCACCCTCATCCCCAAGATAGAATCCCCCACCACCCCAAAGGACTTTCGTCCAATATCTCTTTGCAACACTATCTACAAAATTATCTCAAACCTGGGCTGGGCAGTGAAGAATTAAGCCTTCCTTGATGTTTATCTCCCCCTACCAATCGGCTTTTTGTCCTGTGATGAACTCGGACAACATCATTATAGACCATGAAATAATCCACACGATGAGAACAGAGAAAAAACAAAATAAGAAAGGGTACATGGGTCTGTAAATAGACATGTCAAAAGCTGATAGGTTGAAATGGAAATTCCTAATCGTAATTATGGAGCAAATGGGCCATAGTGTCGGGATTGACCTCATCCTTCAATGTATAGGTACCTCGACCAAGGCGGTCCTTGTTAATGGGTCCCCAGTCAGGTTTCTTTAAAAACCAACTCGAGGTCTTAGACAAGGAGATCCACTCTCTCCCTACCCTCGTTCATTATATGTATGGAAGCCTCAAGGGTGTTGCAACAGCGGAAAACCAAAAATTAATTAGTGGAGCAAAATTTGCCTTCGCCTCCCCGCCATCTCCCACCTACCGTTGAATGGATGATTGTCTTATTTTCTAAAATAGGGAAGAAATAGTGCAAAACCTTGCCCATATCCTGACGTTTTTAGCATTGGGTCTGGCCAAACAAATCAACTAGATAAACTGTGGTTTCTTCAAGAATCAGCCTCCAATGGAGAAATTAGAGAAATTTTAGATATCCTCAAAGCTAAGAATAAACGGATGACAAGTACTTAGAGTCCCGCTATTTACCCACCAATCCAACATTAAATGCTTCATACCAATCCTAGAAAAATTAATGGCCCGTCTCAAAGGTTGAGTAGCAAACCCTCTCCCGCCGGTAGAGAGTCTATATATCAAAACATGTGGCCGATACCATGGCAACATACCAAATGTATTGTTTTGTAATACCAAAGGAGATAACCAGAAAAATGGATACCTTAAATAGAACTTTCTGTGGGCCACCTAACGCATGCAACAATAGGGCCGGTGCCCCAAAGCTTTCTGACTCGATTTGCACCTCCATCGAAAATGGGGGATTAGGCTCAAACAATCCGAACAATTCAACCTAGCTATGATCACCAAAATAAAATTGAGGATGATACACAACCTGCATTCTTTCACCACGAGAGTTCTAAAAGCAAATATATTTTAGGAAATGATACTCCCCACAAATTTCGACTAAAAGGAAACAAAATAGTTCCCGGTTTTGAAAGGCCTATGGAAGGGCATTCAACTCATGTGCTGTTAAGTGCTCGTTGAAAATTTGAGATGGAAAGGATATTCACCTTGGATTGATAATTGATCCCTCTCACCCACCCCAACACTATATCCAAAATGAAATCAAACCAACCATAACAAAACACTCCCCGACAAAGAGTGATATCCCGTCCATAGATGCCAAAAATTGGAATGAGAATTTCAAATCCAAGTCCTACTCCGTGAATGAGTTCGAAACATTCTTGAAACTGATCTGAGCCAACATACTATCACCGGAGACACCCTATTCTGGCCGCACTTAGTAAAGGAACGCTCGATGTGTAGAATCAGTTGTATGAGCACTTTAAGAGACAAAGCCATTCTAAACAGGCCACCACTCTCCCCCCACCAAACCTAATATGGAAAGAACTCGTTCTCGATGTCCTCCTCAGATCCGCATGATCTGAAATGCTATAGTGGACACCCTGCTAGCAGGTAGTAGGCTAGAAGATGGGTGACCACAATAGATCAAACTTGTACCATGTGTGGCTTCCTATCTCAAACGGATAACCATACACCTTTTTAGATGTCCGCTTAGTCGCTATCTGTCTGGGTTTGGAATACAATGTAGATGTGAGATACAATACATCGCTAAATGTTCAAGATTGGATTGAATCTTGGAATATAAACACTCAACCCAGCCCTGTTCTTAGGAGTTCAATGAACCGCTGTACGCCTCACAACATGGTATATCCGGAAAGCTAGGTGCGTACAATGCTTCAATAACAACAACAAACACCTGCATGTTGCTATTCGCCTTATAGAAAACCATTTGCACTCGAGAGACCAACCAACTCCAATGAGCTATCCTTCAACAGTAACTCCCGACTTGGCCCAACTATATCAACTACAAACCATGATGCAAGTCCTGAATTAATAATGAAGTGTTGCACTTGTCACATGTCCACCCTCACACGCTATTATGATTAATGTCTTGACGATGAACGCGAACAACCAAAGGACGATCATGGGTCGCTTCCTCGCAGTGAGCTTCACCTGCAACATGGCGCTGTTGGGAGTCATCGAGGCAATGAAGTGGCATCAAACAACAAATTCGTAGATATGCAATATTGAAATGACAGGACAACAAGCTGATGACGATCCTGAAGACAAAATGAGTCTCCCTAACAACCTACCTATGTAGCTCTTTTTGGAAACAATGTTGAAATCTTTCTTATTTCCGAAATTAAATTATAATCCCCTGAGGCAAGATTGGGAGACCACCATCCAATCCATGGCCAAAGATTGCTTCTTCCTCTCGGAGATGGTGGCGCCTATTTTTCCATGTTTGATTGTAATATGTGGTCATCAAACAATGCTTCTCAGTCTTTCATGAGGAGCTAGTCTTCTAATCTGGAGACTAGTTTCAAAGAAAAAAATGCAAATATTAGAGAGAGCTGAGAGACATATCAATGAACAGCGCATCATCTTGAATCTGAAAGCAGAGGCTGTGTTGATAAAGCATCCAAGAACTCGACATCACTTCCGTGGCCTTGAAAACTCAATTGAAGCGAAATTAATGCCATATCTCCTTCTTAATCACCTCCACGTCCTCTGCAAATTACAATTCCAACAGTTATTGAGGTGTCTGAAGTAGGCTTCTGGGCAAAGGCTACTGCACAGGCATAGTTAGCTAGCATATTAATATTTGGGCCTGGTCGGCCTGGTCTCCTACACTTTATTTAAAGAAGTGACAAAGACTTTGTTCAAATCTGGAATGCCCATGTCTATTAAGAAAGAACTGACGCACCAAATTGATCAAGACAACTTGAAAAGTATGCTTAAATTCCAAAGGTTGGGGAATCATTCTTCCAAGATTAATGGATGAAAAAATTGCCCCGCGACAATGGTAATTAAAAGGAGAGTTTGGGATGGAGTAGCAGATTCAACCGCCGCAACTCCGGCTTCAATGGTGGTAGACTGGATTCAGAGACTAATTGGTTTTGATAACGGAAAATGGGTTATTTGTCCAAAAAATCGAAACACGGTTCAAATGAGATCGAGTAAAAATTTTATGGGTAAAATGGACACGAAAAATAGCGAGGATGAAACTGATTCATCCTCGGCTTAAACTAAAAAAAGACGAGGATGAGAAACCGGATGCATCCTCGCGGTAAATGAAAATAAGAAAGACGTATGAGTGTCGAGTGATGAATGTTCGGTCACAGTCCTGGCTGTTTTTGCATCCGTCCATTTAAGTGATTGAACAACCCAACCGCCCCTTTTCAACTGGTAGTAATTCGAATTTGGCCCTTGAACCCACCTTAGCGCTTTGACAAGGTGAGGAGGTTGGCAATTTGGATGTTGAATGATACAGATCCGCTGAAAGCTAGTAACGATTCTTTGGCGTGGTTTATCTCTGTCCACTAATCACGTATGAGGCTGAGCTATCTGGTTGAAATGACTAATATTTTACATGATATTATTAGTATAGATAAAATTATAGTAGCTATTGTTAAATCAAATTAGTAAAGTTTTTACGTTATTTGATGAGAGATGAGTTTTTGCTAGTATTCTGACGGTGAGTAAAAGAAAATGTTAGTAATGGTTATGTGTATCGAGTTAACATTAGGTAAATCATTGTAATGATAATGAGATTTAAAGCCGTCATTATTAATTTTACAAGATATCCACTGGATCACACATCGAACCACATTCAATGCGGGATCAAATGCAGGTATTAAAATTGAGATCTTTATACATTGATTGATGTGGATGAGAGGAAACATTAGACCTGTAACGACAACGCTCACCCCTAAACTGATAATTATCAACCGAAGAAATAAAGAACTAACAAAAAATAATAAGTTAGTGGACATGGGCCAAATTTGGCAACCTAGCTAAATAAATAGGTAGGTATTAAGAAGAAACCTTTGGGGCACTACTCACATTTTGGAGGGGCTATTATAATAATGATACTCACCCTACGCTTGCAATGGATGTCCTAAAGTGTGGAAATGACTAATATACCTTTAACCTAATTAAAATTAAAACTAATTCGAATACATTTAAATATATATATACTAGTACAATCGCATGGCCACGGTGGGAGGGCCTGACCAAGAAGAATCTAAAGATGGGGTTTGTCTCACATTATTTTAGTCCCATTTCGAAAAAAGTGATATTTTCGTCTGTTGGAAAGTGATACTTTTCGCTTCGTTTTCTAGAAAATGATATTTTCATCTGTTCCATAAAAACTGATACTTTTTCAGGAACTGCGCGAAGTATCACTTTTTCCCCAAACATAGCTAAAGTATCACTTTTCCCGAACTGAGTGAAGTTATCAATTTTCCAAACTGAATGTGAAAGTATCACTTTTTCCTCAGAATCGTAAAATTAGTCAATCCATAAACCAAAATAATGGTTGCATGATGTGTTATGCATCCTTTGTGGTGATTTGCATAATGGCTATATGCATTCACTCTTTGCATTAGCTTAAAGTGAAAGTATCACTTCTTCTTGAAACGAGAGAGTACATTGTTTCATTAGTTGCAACGGAAACATTAGGTTGGACATAAACAAAATATGACTACATAAAGCATTATGTATCCTTTGTGATGGTTTGCATAATAGATATACATTTAATTTTCTCAAATTGTGCTAAAATGATAAATACCTCTGACTCTTTTCTGTGAAAACTCTATATTTGATCATTGTTGTTTTTATCACTCGTAGATTTTTATAACCTTTCAAACGAGATAGAATTATAGAATATCCAAAGCACTGATTTTGAGATATATGTGAAGTTTGACTTTCCAGTTATACTCCTAAAAATAGATACAAGGAGTTGTAGTAATTGACTGAAAGAGAGGGATAATTGTGTTAAGTGAAAAGACTAACCATGGATACCAACCAACTTCTTGTGTCAATTGATGACTTACAATTACAAAAAATGCACATACGAAATAACTCCTTCGCCCGCTCGGACGTCGCCCAATAACCTAATCCAAATCATTAACAAAAAACAAAATCAAAATCAAAATTACATACAAATACATTACTTTAATTTTCACAAATCCATTACAATTCTTTCTCTTCCGTCTATCATCGTCTGGATTCAAATAAATTTCCACAAACCCATTACTGGTTGGAAAAACTAGGAGGTAATCATCAAATGACTGAAATAGAGGTAGAGGATAGTTCGGCTAGAATTATGTGAAACTGTCTCAGTTAACTATCCGAACTCGCTAATGAGTTTTTCTTTCAAAGAAAGTTCAGCTACTCTAGCAGTAAACCTAGCTGAACCTTTAGTTCGAAGCATTGAACTTCTTTTGATTTATTTTTCTAGTCGAACTTTAGTTCGATTACGTCAGCTTTTCTTCTAACCGAACTTTTCTCTCGAAAACCTATATATTGAGTTCGGCTATGTCTGATTTTTTTTCCCACCGAATCCCCTAGTCTGGCTTACGTCAGCAATTTTTTCATTTTTTTTCCTAGCCGAACTTTTAATCTCGGCTACGTTGCAAATTTTTTTCTCCTAACCTGAATCCTTTTCTTTGCAATGAAAACCCATTGTAGCTCAAATTCGGCTACCCGTGTGTCTATAAACATTAGCCGAACTCACACTTGACAAATGAGTTCGGCACCCGTTCTTAGATGTCGAGTCCTGACTTTATTTCCATGGTCGAAATCGTTTATAAATTTTTCATTTTTTCGAAAGTGTTGGCCAATTCAAGCAATATTAACTAAATTTTAAGTATACTTAAGTTTCGAGGTGTCGAAATCAACCATCTAAAAAAAAAAAACAAAACCCTCTTCTTCTTCTTCTCAAAAATTATTCTTGTAAAAACACACGACTAATTAATCTAACCTCACTAATCATTAATCACTAATTAATTGAACTTAATTATTTAACTAACCCTTACACTAACTAATCATTACCTTAACTAATTTAACTAAAAAGGGTAAATTTGGTATGAACATAAATAGTTAGATAAAGGGTGACCTAGGTTTACTTCAAATATCCACCCAAAATGAAATAGTAGTTGCCCTCCAAAATGGAGAAGTGCCTAAAAACAGTTCATTTACAAATAAAGAGGTCGGAATCGAAGACATGAAGGGGCTTACGATAAACTTTGTTAGTAAAGTTCCTTGTTGAATGAAGTCCACGAATTTCATGGGGCACAAGGGGCCTAAGAACAATATTCCAATCAGTAGAAAATATTCGAAGTTATGTCTATCGAGACATGTCGTATCAGTGATGAACGTTGTAAAGCATAACTAAGCAATAAAGAGTAGCGAAAGTTAGTTTTAAAATTCACTCTAACTCCTTCTTGTTCTCCTTGGAAATTACAATTTTAATACGTTTTTTTTCCGACAACTATGAGGTTGCTGATAGCCCATGTAAGACTATTAAAACCACAATTCCCTTCTTTTCAGTTTTTCTAGCAAGAAGCATTTTGTTGCGTATATTAATTTTAATGGAAATTTGTCAATTGCCCAAATATTTTAAAACATGGCTCTACTTGACAGACGAGTAACCAAATTAGTATGTATAGTCGTGAAATGGACACCAAGATAGGCAAGAATGAATCTCGATTCATCATGGCTTAAATTTACAAAATAGCGAGGGTGAAACTGAATGCATCTTGATGTAAATTAAAAATAAGAAAAAATATTTGAAAATGGGTAGGATAAAACAGTTTACATCCTGGCTATTTTTACATTCTCGTCCATTTAAATCAAGATCAAACTTTACATGACTTTTTCACCAAGGAATTATCATTATTGGGTTAATTGACCAATTTTGTGTAATTTTAAAAGCACAAAATTGGTTAAAAAGACCAAAATCAACAAATCATGGGTGAAAAAGATATTTAGATTTTTATACCAAGTTAAATGGACAAAAATAGTCGTGATGTGAACAGCTTCATCCTACCCATTTTCAAATATTTTTCTTTCTTTAATTTACGCCGGATGCATCCAGCTTCATCCTTGCTATTTTTTAAGTTTAAGCCGATGAATCCAGCTTCATCCTTGCTAAAAATTTTTTGTCCATTTCACCCATACTAATTTTTACTCGTCCATTTGAACCAGGTTTTAAAAATATTTGGACAAATGACCCATTTTCCATTTTAAAAGATTAATTGAGTACCAATTTAGCTATTTTTATATTTTTGGGAAATTACCAAAGATACCCCACCTCATTGTTGATCAACTCGGCCAAACCCTACGGAAACTTAACTCTATCGGATAATCTGGAGGATGGGATTGCTCATAAGACCTTCCCTATATGAAGGTGAAAAAAAGAACTGGAATCTACTCAGGCGCTTGGTCGGGACGCAGACGGCCGCGTATATGAACAGACTTGCCGGAGCCTCAATTCCCTTTTTAAAAACACAAAATTGTTAAAAAGACCAAAATCAACAATTCTTGGAGTGAAAAGGACATTTAGATTTTGATATCTGTTTAAATGGACAAAATGTAAAATAGCCAGGATGTAAAACAATTTCATCCTGCCCATTTTTCAAATATTTTTTCTTATTTTTAATTTATATCACGATGCATCCAGCTTCATCCTTACTATTTTTTAAGTTTAAGTCAGATGAATCCGGCTTCATCATTGCTATTTTTTAGTGTCCATTTCAATTCATACTAATTTTTACATCGTCTATTTGAACCATGTTTTAAAAATATTTGGACAAAGACCCATTTTCCGTATTAAAACTGGACATATCCCAGGTTGAATAAGTTTAGAAAAAAAGTACTAAATGTATAATATAACAACTAACTCCTCATCACTTAATATAATAAATATTGGGATGGCTGGATACACTAAACAAACGGAATTTGAGGATAACTTTGTGATGGTTATGTAAGATTCTAATTAAAAAGGCCACCCCAAAGCAGCATGTTGCCTCTGCCACTGTGTGTAGGCTGCGTAATGTAATGCTCAAGTGCTTGTACCAGCATATGTGTAGAATTAGCTAAACTTCTTCACAATTAGAAGACAATTCAAGACACTATTGAATGATCTGGGTGCATATTTGAAGACACAATTCAAGTCCTGGCCATATTTGGTTGAGCGTTATACGCAGAATTGAAGTCATGGCCTGCACACAATCAGAAAATATTCTTTCTTATCATAGGTTCAGAGTTATGCTATACGCTTTCCTGTAAACAATATGATAAATGCACATTGGATTGGTCTGGATAGGAATTAGGTTTAGTTGTTGCTTTTACTTTGCATTTTTATTTTCTTTGAAATTTTGATTTATGTGTTGACAAGAATATATTGATTGCCAAGGGAACGAGTTTACATAAATTCAAAACCTTATCATTGCCATGCATTAACATCATATTACCTTCTTTTGTTTCATATTTCTAAATAACGAAGTCGGAACATTTTTCTTTTTCAAACTACGGGGCAGGAGTAGACGATGTTCGGCACGTTCCATCAACAGTGAAACAAAGCAAAATGAGAAACCGGCTTGCAATTCTGCTGATCCTGACTTACCGACACACGAAAGGGAACATTATACGTACGATATGAATGATACTGATACAAAGAAAAAGAGGATGTTCCAGTAGGTCTTGTATTCTAGAGGTGTAAATTGGGTCGGCCCAAAGATGTTTATGGCACAACACAACACGTCAAAATTCAAGTCCAGCACGGCAGCATCACTTGACCGGCACAACACGTGGCATAACACGTGTTACATTAATGTGTCAGCCAGCCAATAGGCACATCAGCAGGGCACATCACGCGGCGCATCACAGCATGGCACGCGAAGGAAAGATCGCCGCGATCATGCGTGAAATTTACACAACACATCACATTTGATGCATATTTCACAAAAGAATCATTGTTTTAGTCAATTTTTACATTTTATTTTCATATGCTAATTTATTTCATAATAATACATGTACCAAAACTAAAATATCTCAAAAATATTTACTTTGGAAAACATAAAATAAGTGTGCTAGCACAAGACAACACGGCACTACACGTGTATTTTTATGGCACACACAGCACGGTATACCATTTAGCACAACACAACATAGCATGTCCTAATCTTCGGCACAACCCAACACAAAGACGCCTGCACGCTAAACACTTGATTTCGTGGACTGGGCTATGACGGGCCGGTACGCTTATTACACTTCTATTATACTCCATTCATATGTACTTCATGGAAGATGCATGCCAACATGTTACATGCTTGATATATTGAAGTCAGACTGCAGGGAAGTGTAAGGTGGTAAAATGACCAAATGGCCATGAAGTTTAAAATAGTGGACAAATGTGCATGTAATCTTCTACGTGGCTATGATGCGAAATTAAAAGATCTAGCCACAATTCTTAAAGGGCTAGGATCCAATGACATTGTTATATTGACATAATCAAGATATGGTTTGACCATTTTTTCTACAAAATCTAAATCGACAATATATTTGAAGCTAATTTTTTTGATAATATGTTCTTCCTTATATAGCTCTACATTCCTACCAACAATGAGAGCATTCCGAGACGTATAAGACTACCATCTACCATTTTAATACCAACCGTTAAAAATTAACGGCTGAAATTAAATATTATGGATGGTAAAATTTCTTATATCGGAATACACTCATTCTTTAAATTAGGACTTCTACCGTGGGTCTTGCTGAGAAGGAGTCTACTGACTGAGTTATAGCCGCATACCCAAAGTAACCAACGGTTCAAATGTGAATGCAAGAGAAGTAATTATGAAGCTTTCCAACTTTTTATCTTGACTCTGAAAGGATATATATAT
>JAJJWW010018237.1:0-101029 GCA_023531295.1 Papaver armeniacum
CCGACCTCTTGTTGCTCTTCTCTCCACCGAGTGAGTGTGTTTGAAGAAAATCTCTGCTTTCTTAGGTGAGAATTCAGAAGACAACAAGAGCTTATAGAGAGAGAGACAGGAGAGTTGTAACATCATATTCGAGGAGAAAAGGATGATTTTTTTCTCTGGGCAAAATCTAGTCAAAACAAAAGGAGATTTTTTGGGATACGGGGACAAACAAAGAAAGGTTTTATCAGCATTACGTACTTTGTTTCCAATGAATATGACGTTGCTATGTTTTTCTATTACCTATACTAGTTAGAGCTACTTTATGGGCAGACACTTTTTTTTTGAAAGTAGAATATATTACCAACGACAGAGGGTTAATCCTTTGATTCAGACTCATTTGGAATCAAATCATAATGATTTGTTCCGCCGATGACTGAATCTGCATAATTGATACCATCTGATAAGAGTACAACAAAACTTAAGTTACAAACGTTTTGAGCTTTGACAGTATCAAAAGCAATTGAAGAAATTAAAAACAAAGGTACATAATTAAACCAGGCATCTGCTTGATCTTCTTTTCTTCCCTTTTTTGCTAGAAAATCAGCAGCTTTGTTAGCACGCCTGCCTGCATGTTGAAAACCCAAAAAAGACTCTAATTTTGCAGCTAAAAGTTTGACTTCTTCTAATATTGCTAAGCTTTGCCATTGAACTGAAACCTCTTTTCCTTGTAAAAGTTAATAGTCACTTGGTTGTCTCCTTCTGTGACCATATTCTGCAAGTTGTTTTCGATGGCCCATCTTGTTGTGTGCAGAAGAGCTAGAGCTTCTGCTTCTTCTGCTGTTGATGCTCTAAAAACTCCCATTCCTGCTCCTTTTCCTGTACCTATCCAATTACGCAGCACAAAACCAAAACCTGCATTAATATTTTCTGACACCCATGAGGCATCACAGTTTAGTTTGATGGTGTTTATACTAGGAAATATCCAATGTATGTTCTTTGTAGTATTTTTCTTGTGCTTGTGTTGACTAATACTAGATTTATGAGGATGCCAATATGTAAAATGACGTAGGATATCAGTTACAAGCTGCTCTGGTGTTCTCTCCTTTTTTTTCAAAGACCCTAAGACATCTCACTTTCCAAATGAACCAACATTTGGTTGCAGCTAATGCCATAGAAATAAAATTAGTATCTCCTTTGATCCATTCATTGTAATTTTCCAAGAAAGAAGAACTTGTAGAGTTAGAAATTACTCCCTGTATAGGCGTTGGGGCCAAGTTCCAGACTGCTGTGGCATAATCACATTCAAAGAAAAGATGATAGGTTGATTCTACAACTTGTTGACAGAAAATGCATTGTGTTTCTACATCCATACTTTATGGGCAGACACTGGGAGGGATATATGACGTCTTTTTCTTTTGTCTCACTTTACCGGATGCCAAAAAATAATGTATTGCGGATAATTTTATTTTATTTTAACCGTAATAGGTTTACCCACCTGTAAATGAGGGGAAATGATATGTTGACGGGAAGTGATACACCTACCTACGGGTTTCTCGATTTTTATCCTGCCAGAAATAGATTTGGATTTTATTCGCAAAAATATTAGCTTCAAATCCTTTACGATTTGGATTTTATTCACAAAAATGACGTCGAACGTGTGAGATAGTGTGATAAAAAAGTGTGAAGGAATCCTTCCTCATCTTTAATAACTACTTTTGCTCCCGTAGACCGTCAACCCCAATTTTTTTTTTTTTTTTTTTTTTGAGAAAAGAAAGTTATATTAAAAAAAAAAAATGTAGACAGCCAGGCAAAACAGTTCACACTTCAATTACATGTGTAAAACTGTTTCCCAATTGAATAAAATGTCATTTACAAATAACCCTCTAAACACATCAGTCTCAAAAAGCCACAAAATTAAAGTATGCTTAATGTTTAAACACAGTTCATCCACCAGTTTACCTCTTCCACCAAATGTTATGGAATTCCTCTCATTCCACAAATGCCACATAGTAGCATAAATAATCTTCTCCCAAACCTTCTTACATCTTCCTTGGACTGCTACACCAACCCAAAACTCAAACAACTCCAGAACTGTCATATAAGTACCACTACTTACATGACAAGACCAAAAGAAATAATTCCACACCTCTTTAGCATAATCACAATGTATGAAAAGATGGTCAGAAGTCTCAATCTCCTTCTTACAGACATTACATAAGTCATTTTGAACAACATCTCCTTTGTGCTTCAACATACTCATAGTGGGAAGGGAATTATGAAAGATTGCTCACAGTGGCCAACAATCTGTAGGTCTAAGAAATTGAGTGAATTAGGAGTGAAGAATTTAAGACTTACAAGGAAAGCTTTGAAAGGCAAATGGGTTTCGAGATATGCAAAGGAGAAAAAATCTTTATGGAGGAGAGTTGTTCAAAAACAGTTCAAGAATGAGCCTGAAATTTTAATTCCAGTTGATGATGGAAAAGCCACATGGGAGAAGTATTTGGAAGACAGTTCTTAAATCTTCTATTTTCTTACATCAACATATGAAGTTTCAGTTGAAGAATGGAAAGGGCATTAAATTTTGGGTGGATAAATGGACAACTAATGGTCCAAGTTTTGCTTATCAAGAAGAATGGAAAGGGATTTTGGGTGGATAAATGGACAATATCCTGATGAGACTTTTTAAAGCTTGTCATAGGAAAAAAAAATGCCTCAATTGCAGACATGATTCAGGATGGGGTTCTCTGTTTTAAGTCCAATAGAAACCTTGCTTATCAAGAACAAATGGAATGGAGTTTGTTGTGTAATGAACTGGGTCCAGTGTCTGTTCTGGTGGATGAAGAAGATGAGATTTCTATTCTTGAATAATATTCTGTGAGGAAAGGATATGAAGCTCAATTGGAGGATGATATAGCTTGCAATTTTGTGAATTTTCTTTGGAAGAAGGATATTCCACCAAAGGTAAGTTTTACGTCAACCCCAAATCTTAAAAAATAATTTGTGATTTTTATTTTTTTTACTTTTGACTTCTAATAATTACTTTTGCTCGTGCAAACCCAGATCTTCTAATTTTCTAAGAAGCCACTTAGGTCAAGGTGCATGACCTTGACTTAGACAGCTGAACCAAATCAACACTCCACTTCAACTTCAAGTCTACGCAAGAGAAAGACTCTTGATCAATTGGGGAAAATTAAGATTAACCCTCCTCCCTCTGATTTCAATGGCAGCAGCAGCAGCAGCAGTTGAGAAAGAAACAATATGGAAAGCTCATGGAGCATTAGTGATGGTACAGATGCTATACGGAGGTTATCATATCATAACAACTATTGCTCTCAATGTTGGTATCAATCAGATTGTTTTCTGTGTTTATCGTGATCTTATTGCTCTTTCCATACTCGCACCTGTTGCTTACTTTCGTGAAAAGAGGATTCGTCTTCCTATCAATTCTCAACTGCTAATCTCATTCTTCTTCCTCGGATTAACTGGGTATGTAATCTAATCAAATTAAAAAACCCCATTCTTCAAATTTGTTAAAATCTCATTCATTTTTGATGATTTGATATGATTTGAGCAAAACCCATTATTCAATTTTGTCAAATTTTGTTGAAATTCATCCATTCTAATCATGACTAGGGTATTTGGGAATCAGCTGTTGTTCTTAATGGGGCTTGGCTACACAAATCCAACTTATGCTGCTGCCGTTCAACCTGCAATCCCTGTGTTTACTTTTGTTTTTGCTGTTTTCATGGGGTAAACTCAAATTTCCTCCTTTTTGTTCCTTCAATTTTGACATTTTTGTTCTTATTTTTGTAAAATTTGATACTAGCATGAAGTAAGAGATCTAGTGAGTTTATGTGATTTCAATAGACACTTTACTGATTTATGTTATCTGGGTCAGAACATCTACGAGCATGTTCGCCTCGAAGGATTGACAAAATGATCCTTGGAGTAACACTAGGACATTCAGTATATGTGATTGATTCAACTAGGAGTAGAGTTGGGTCCTGGCACATTCCATTCTAGTGTTTGGGTTGTGGATACAAGTGTCTGTCTACAAGTAGTAATCACAAACCCGCCTCCACTGATGCTTTCCCTAAGTTAGGGGAATGACATTCGCTCACTAGTGGGATTCCTTACTTAAATGGTGAAGCCTTTGAAATGCAATTACCTGTAATCTATTCCGTTCCCCCAAAACAAACTTGCTCTTTTGGGGATGCGTTCTCTACATGTATAATACAAAAACACCTTTCTGTTCTCAAGAGTTAAGATGTGTAGCTTCCAGGTTCAAACATGGTGGAACTCATGTTCAGTATAATCCTTTATTCCCTGTATAGCTATCTGGGATTCTGTATGTTTGCGGATTGAATTTATATAAACATACGAACCTGGACCTCTGATACATTTATTATCTATCTTGTCTACACTATGAATTTATTTGTTTAATTTTCCCAATCCAAAATTCTTCTGTCTTTCTTGTGTTTGGGGGATTGGGGAAATTTAATCTGTGCAGTACAGAAACAGTGAACTTGCTCAAAATCGAAGGCCAACTCAAGGTGGGCGGCACACTAGTATGTGTTTCTGGAGCTGTACTAATGGTTTTATTCAAGGGCCCAGCCATATTCGGAGACGACAGCGACACATCGTTGCATGGAGCATCAACAAGTGATATAATTGCTCAAGCTCAACCAGAACCTGCTGGAGTGTTCATATCTGCTTTGTCGGATCTTGGCCTTAGCCAATTTCGTATTGGGATGTTTTGTTTACTCGGAAACTGCATGTGCATGGCTACTTATCTATCCTTACAGGTAATTAGATGATTCATATACTAACAAAGATTGGAATTGCCTGACTTGTGAAATATGCCAACTGAGGTGTAATACTGTTCGATGGATGTTTATGAATGTTCAACTCTCTATTTGTGGCATTGTCACTAGGGCATACTATTACTATTAGTATCCTATTTATATGCCATCGGACACTGACTCCAATCTTTACAATGAAAAAAATATAGGATCTTCCTGCATCAGCTAGTGATCACTTCAATGATTAGAACGTTTTAGCAGTTTTCAATTGATTAGTGCAGCTTGTCATATACTCCATTGAGAAGCGTAAATGTGTCACACTGAAAAATGAAGTGGGTTTTCAACATGAAACTGAATCTTACCTCTCTAAGTACTTTTACAATGACGTCATATAAACTTTGTTCGTTCCTGCAATATCCATGACACCTTTACTTAGGTACTAGGCTTCTCTGCGCACTGTTTCTTTAAGATATTGATATTGTGCCTAGTTGATATTATGCGTTGAGGTTTTCCAGATTTTTATGCTGTTTGACCATGTGGAGAAGTGCTCGATAACTTGGTTACTGTAGAAAACCATCGACTTGCTATGTGCTATTTGTCTTCCGTGTGCAATAAATACATTTTGGTGTTTTGTGCATTGGTGGAAAATTTTCAGGCTCCGCTGTTATTGAAGTATCCTGCCAGCTTATCGGTCACTGCATACTCATACTTTTTTGGTGCAATGCTAATGGTTGTTGCTGGATTGTTTTCAACCAACGGAAATACTGTCTGGACTTTAACGCAATCTGAGTTAATTGCAGTTTTGTATGCTGTAAGTAATATTTAAAAATACATTTCACTTAAATTATGTTGATATTAGCCAAGTCCAGGGTGCAGTTTTAATAGTTGTAACTGTGTTGTAAGTGGCTTTGCTTCGGTGACTCACTGAATTGCAACTATGCTTGATGAATACATTATTATTGGGGTCAAGATCCTGTGTAACCTGGTTTTTCGACAACCCTTTTTTGCGGTGCAAATTAGTTTAGGTTAGTGATTGAGTAATAATTAAGGTTAGAACCTTGGAAACCAACCACATTTAGAAACAACAAGGTTTCTCTAGTGGGTTTTTTTATCTCTGGCTGTGAGGAATTTTAATAACTGTGCCGTATTGATTCAAAAGAAGGTGGCTTGTCTTATGGAGTGGCATGTCTCGGATCACTTTTTGCAGTCCTTTAACAAAAATCTTCCATATTTTCCTTTAGTAAAGCAAAAACTACGGTGCGATTTTATTTGTAAGTAAGCATGTTTATTGGATATTCAGTGAGGTTTATGTTTTATGCATTGGATATTTGGATGTGAAAAGAGAAAAGGAACCGAAACTAACCTTGTTTATTGATGTTTTCTATAGGGAATTGTTGCATCTGCTGTGAACTATGGAATCTTGACATGGTCTAATAAGATTTTGGGACCAGCATTGGTGGCTCTCTACAATCCCCTTCAACCTGCTGCATCTGCTTTGTTGTCAAGGATTTTCCTGGGAAGCGCTATATATCTTGGAAGGTATTACTCGACCCTTCCAATTGTCGAATACAATCACAGCATAGGTGTATTGATAATGTGTAGATCAAGTACTAAAGGCTACCAACTTGTTTGACTTCCATGTGCAAACAGCATTGTAGGTGGATTTTTAATTATTGCTGGACTGTATATGGTAACCTGGGCATCCTACAGAGAGAGACAAGCACTAGCTGGGATAATCAGTCATGTCAATCGTGACGTGGAACCTCTTATCCACAGAGATTTACCACTCAACAAGGTTTCCTACCAGAAAGGGCACATGTTCTCAGGCCCCTCTACCTCATCACTGAAAGCCAAAGATTGACGAATCGATGTGCTCTGTTTCTAAATTTCGTAGGTCCGTAGTAACTTCTTACATGATTCATAACGATTTCTTTTTCCAGATATGTGATTCTTATTGTTTTAACAGGTTATGAATAAATTTTATTTTTTGTCAATTTCTCATAATCCTACATGTTTTGTAATACTGGCTTCTGATTTGAAGCAGGATTTCTCCAGGTTCTCTTCGGTTTGGCATCAGCTGAAGACTGAGCTGATGATTCTTTTAAGCTGCTTAAGGCCAACTCGGACGTATCTCAGCAGCTCAAAGTTGTTAGAAATGAAGCGCTTTCTGAATGAAGAGACTTAACAGAAGCTAGGAGTGTCGACCGCCCTCCAGCTTTAGCGTCAACCTGTCTGTACTTACATTTCCAGTTCTTGTTAAAGTTTAGATGCTAGGTAGAGTTCTAAAATTGAAACTTGTTGCAGGACGACAGTTTCCAATGCGTTTAATCGGTCATTTTTCAGTTATCATATGAGTAGCAACAAACCAGAAATTTTCAATGTAGTCATACTAATAAACTCTATTTCTTGGAATGACAGACAGATTTTTTTATTCAATACCGGATTTGCTGCACAAATATTACCATAGAAGTTCTACCTTCTGGTGAATTGTATGATTCTTATTTTCCTGACTTTATAAAGCTGGATTTATACAAACAGCTCAGACCAGATGACTTTGAAGATGAAATCCCTGTACAAGGCCTCTGAATGAACAAAGATTCATGGTTTTAGTACATGGAAGAGGGAGCACATATCAGCCATTTGTAGATACCATAATTCAATTGTATCAAAAATGAAATTATAAAACATGAATATCCTGTAATTTTTGTATGTATATAGACAGTGAGGAATAACAATGACCAGAATACAAATGGATGTGGTGGGTGTTGCTGGAGGAATAATGAAGTATTTACTGTATGTCCTCCCAAATAATAATCAATCAACAATAAATACAGAAAAAAATATAGTACAAGGAGTGTCAGATAAGACTGAAGGGGTTCACGGCATCCATCAGCTAATGGAAGGCAACATTGGGTTCATGTTAAAACCTGACCCACCAAAAGTTCCAGGGTCAGCATGCTTCACTCTACCAAAGTGGCGGATATGACGCAGGAGCCTGGCTAGGAAGGTGTTGTGGCATATGGTTGAGCTATCACAAACAACGGTTACATGTTTGCGAGCTCTGGTAATGGCTACATTCATTCTCCTACTGTCACCCAGGAATCCGACTGCTCCCAATGTATTTGACCGAACCTACATCATAAGCAAAAACAGATTACAATGTCACCCTTCAGAAGCAGTATTTATGTTCATTTGTTCAAAGCAGAATGAACAGAACTAACTGAAATTAGAAAGCCAGATTAGGTTGGCATACCATTGATATAATGACTGCATCTGCCTCCCGACCCTGAAAGCTGTCCACAGTTGCAACCTCAACACCTGATGCTTCTGGAAGGTCATATAGTTTTTCCCTCAAGAGTTGTACTTGAGCTACGTAAGGAGATTGAACGACAATCTCGTCTGGACTAACTCCTGCAGGTAATCATCACTCAAACTTGGTTAGTTAAGGTGTAGATCGATGCATCAGGTTGATTTCTCATGGACCTTCAATGATTTTCATGACTAACATTAATATAAGCCATTTCATCCACCCTATATGGTGTACAAAACTATATCGAAAGACATCATGCACCTTTTATTCTTAAGCAAAAAACACAGGTGAAAAAAGAGAGTATATCATGACTGAAATATTTTTTTAAATTTTTAAACAAGTTTTTTTTAGCAGCTAGAAGATAACATACCAGCATAAATCAATGATAGGACATGTTCTACGACAATATCTGCTTCCCCTTCGTTATAAAATGAGCCAGTGCCAGCTGGATCTAGATGTTCTTCGCAGCCAACAGACAAACTACCATATGGCATTCGTGTATCCAGCAACAGCAACGGGCACGAAGTTATCCATGTAGTCTGGAAGCAAGAAAGTCAGATTCAGATTGAGCAGTAATGCTTCCATAAACTTAGAGCAGGGAGACTATATTGTGGAAATACCTTGACAAATGGAGAATCTACAAGAAGATGTGAGGAAACAGTTGGAGATGACCGTAATAGTTCATCATACATCTCTTTTGATGCCCAGCTAGCTATAGCATCATTCATCCGGTATTGCATTGTCAACTTGGTAGCAAGAATCCCTTCATGCAAATTCGATGCTCTCTCCATTAGAGAAATTCCAAGTCCACCATCCAATGCATTTCTTGATAAAACAACTGGGGCAAGCTGGCATTGATCCCCAGCAAGTATACAACGTTTCGCTTGCAAAATTGGGATCCAACAAGATGGTTCAATAGCTTGCCCTGCTTCATCTATAACAGCAAGATCAAATGTATCGAGTCTCCGTATCAAAGGATCAGCTGCACCGGTATTCGTGCATAAAACAACTTCAGCGGTGGATAATACTTCCTTAATAATCTCCTTCTCTTTCTTCTTCAGGGACTTCCCGAGTTGTTTTAAAAGCTGGCGTATACCAGCAGCTAAAGAATCATCATCCAAACAATATCTCAAGTCCCTTCTTAGATTTGCTTTTTTCCTTTCAAATTCATTCACGAAATCGGAAAGCCTAAACTTTACAATCTCCGCCAAAGATTTTGATGCCACTGATGCAGATATTCGAGCTGGATTTCCCACACGTACAATGTTTAATCCAGCATCAGAAAGCTTTTCTACCATGTTATCTACAGCAGCATTAGTAGGTGCTGTCACAAGGACCCTTTCACCTCGTTGAACAGAAAGAGCAATCACTTCCTTAAGAAGACCTGTCTTCCCAGTACCTGGAGGACCTTGGATCACCAGAACTGGGCGCTTCTTGTTTAAGCCTAAGGCAATTGCTTTCAGTTGGGAATCATCATAAACTCCATGATCAGGTAGTAGGACATCCACTTTTTCTTCAGAGGTCCAATCTGCCAAATTATTCTGCTCCATCCATGCAACATCTTCTTTTTCTCCAAAAAGAGTAGCTACTATAGCTTTTGAAGGATTTTTCTTCTGCAAACCGTTCTTCTGCAGAAGCATTAGGGCTTCACAATTGCGCTGCAAAAGAAAGATAAATACAGAATAGAAATTAAATCATCATGACCAAATGGGATGTTCATGAACTACACTGAGATATGATATATAGTGACACTCAGATACATTATCACCTTGCATCTGCATCATTGTTGGATGCGTACACATAAAAAACAGTTACCAAACCAATGTCTATTCACTGGTAGCATAGAAATTTCTACTTATTCTTGACAGTTTAGAAAATAGAAACTTGGAATCCCTTGTTGAACCAATTTTACAAACTCAATGAGTCCCTTCCTTACTAGATGACCATGGTATATCCCAGGAAATGTTGCTAACTAGAGAACTAGTGGAGATCACAAAGAAAATCATGTGACAATTGAGGCAATTTTCCAATAATCTTAATCAACAAAAACATGCTGGCCGTGAGGTTGCCAAACTGATAGGTCGAAGTAATACCAAATTGATAAAGTCAGGTGAGGCAACGGTCTCTCATTTGGCGACCCAAAGAACCAATTCATGTAGAATCTACTGCAGCTTATAATAATGCTTGCATATGCAAATGGAATTCCAGCTATAAATATACACAAAAACCTGTGTATACCAAGGACAGCCTAGAATCCTCAATGATTGATGGGCCAAGTTTCTCACCACAGAATGAGAACCAGTGCAACGAAATAAGAACTAACAGATAAGCATAATTCTCTTGAAGTTCTTGGCTACAACCCAAACTGTGCTTTTGTTTTCTGATAGTCTTTTTACATTAACCCAAATTAAAATGAGCTAACAATTGCACAACAGACTAAGGTGGGAATTTGAATACCTCATACGTGAGTGCATCAGCTAATCCAGGAATACGATCAATGCGGACACTCTTGCCAAAGAGCTTAGAAAAGGTGGGATCACCATGCCGGGATTCCAGAGCAACGCTGATGCTACACCCGTCCTCCCCTAAATTGTTAATGACACCCTGCATGCAAGAGGTTGCACCACCACCTCTGCTATCACAGGTTCTGACACAAACCATGTCCCCTGGGGAGAGTGTGGTAGGTGGCAATCGATGGTACCCTTCAGCCCTGAACAAAACCAGATGCATCCCCCCTAGACCTGTATAGATCACATAAACTTAAATAGGTTAGATCAACATACAACTAAAAACACACAAATGTAAGCACAAGATATAACGATAGATAGATGAGGCAACCTGTGGAAGAGCTGACAGCATGCAGATTGCAAATGGTGTCGCAAAGCTCTTGTTGAGACTGGCCATGAGTAACCAAGTACTCAATGGGCTTTGAAGAATCAGATTTACTAGATGATGATGTTCCTGTAACCTCGCCAGCAGAGGATGGTGGTGTAGGCACGGCATTCAACTCCTCATGAGTAAACTCTAGCTCTGCGTCCCTCTCAATTCGAAGGAGATCAGACATGGTTTTCACAAAGTTGTCAATTTTGCTCTGTACTGCCTTGGCCTTGTCCATCTCCATCCCAAGTCCACTATGCACCTGTTTTGTTTTTGTTTGGGGAATCTTCCTAGCAATGGCTCTATGCTCAGCTGCAAAAGCACATTTAGCTAATGTTAATACAACTAATCCATGGGAATATAACCTTCAATCACAGGACCTTTAAGCTAATTAACTAACTTCAATGAACCCAATTTCGGATGTACATCTGAGTATTCTATTTGCTTAAAGCTAAGTCGGACTTTACTTTCATATACAAGCCTATCTAAATTTGAATATTCACTTTGTCTATTGTAAAAATGAAATGAATTTAAGCAAATAGAATTTACACTGAGTGAGATTAGGATGTCAAAGAAGACAAGCACCATCAATAACCAGGAGAGAGTTATGGATGAATTGGAATCACACAGAACATACCTGAGTTGGCGAATTGTTTAAGGAGCTTCCAGGATTCGGTGTTGCGCCAATCCTCGGTGGGTGGGATGAGAGATTTGAGTTGTAGATCAAGGAGCACATGCTTGAGTTCCCTTTGGAAGTGATCGAAGAGTGTTGGGTAGTGAGTGGATGCCTTCAAACACAAGGTTTCAGAACCAAGGGGCATTGGTACACCACTAAGATAAGGTTGAGATTCAATGACAAACGTGAGACCACCTCCACGCAAGACGCGTTGTCTAACATGATCAGAGAAATCAGTATCCTGATTCTGTACAATGTCAGGGGATGCAAAATCCATTGCCATGGAATTCATACCATTACTAATCCATTTAACAACACTTCTCCCTAAATCTTTTTTCCCAAGTGGATCCCCATTTTGATATCCACTTTCAACATTTTGTTGTTCCACAGAAGGAGAGGATGACACCAACCTTCTACTCTTCTTCTTTTTAGATGAACTAACACGACTGGTACTAGTACTTTTCCTACTGCTGGTACTACTGTTGCTGCTTCTGATGATCAAGTGTTGTTGCTGGAATGGAAAACCCACAAGGGAGTAATAGTAAGGAGTGTTGTTATTTTCTCTGAACAAATGGATGGGATTGATGAATGAAGAAGAAGAAGAGCAACACTGCAGGTTATCCTTCTTGTTCTTTTTGTAGTAAATGCTGTTAATATCACTAGCAGAAACAACAGTACTGTTGTGCTTTACATGGAAAGGGAAGGTTGAAGGCTTTAAAGAAGGATATAAACAGGAAGAAGATGAAGCAGCTTCCATCATAACCTTAATCTGATAAGGTTAGATTTTTTAATAACTTGACTCTGGACATTCAGAGTTCTAAATTAGAACTCTTAAGAACAAGAAGAATGCTGTCTTATTTCTGTCACACACATTCTTCATTTCTTTTACTTCTGAATTTATTGAAATTTTAGAGGATGTGAATCAGAGATAGATGTTATGTGGTGAAGGAAGAAGCAACAGAACACAATAAAGAAGTCTTTTTCTTTTGTGTGAATTGAGTTTTCAGTGACGAAAAAATATAGAATAATAATTAAAAAAAAAAAAAAGATGTGGCTGGAGGAAGTCCAAGAGAGTTGGAAATGGTGAAAGACAAAAAAAGACAGTGACAAACCCAATATAATAAACCAAAATAGAACAGAGTTTCTTTCTTTTTTCTGAGTTCTATTTGTGGTTTTCTGCTGACCATCAAAGCAAACTTACCAGAGATTCTTGATGAATCTTTCTTCTTCATGCTAATGCTGCTGTGCTTAGCGACTTGGACTGGCAAGGTGTGGAGACTGGAGATATACCGATCGTTGTCGATAGAAAAACACAACACTAACGGTTGTTTACAGTATAACCACCAATTTTCAATTTCACTTCATAAATTTCAATTCAGAAAATGTATCTGTTCTGGTAATCAGAATAAGATACATGGCACCAATTAAGACGTCAGTCAATCGTGCATGTATGTAAGATTATGAGCCATACACGATTGCTCTCTGACCCACCAGTTAAAAAATCGCAAACTTGTATTTGAATACTGTGGTCCTCTAATTTTATACAACAGTGCCCTTTTCAATTAGGCCCTGACATCCATATCTTGGTTCTCAGATGGATGGTGTAGCAGCACCCACTTCCCAGCCTTTCTCAAATTTAGCCGATGCACATTTTAAACTCAGATGCCGTGTGTGAAAAAGATCAACCATGAAACCTTAACGACCAGAAAAGCCACACCTCTTTTTTTGCAAAATGCCCAGATATACACCGAATAACCTGCTTCCAAGTGTTTCAACTTCACGCAGAGGAGGCACCACAATTTTCTAAACGAATCCTGTTAGGTAACGGCCTAGCAATGAGTCCCTCAGTGATCCAACCTGCCGTAGTCCCATCATGTTTAACATGGTCGAATTCCCTATTCACATAATCTAATGATATTTGCAGCTTTCCACTTGGTCTACAGTCATCTGCACCACTCTTAGCCTCAATCCCGACGTTTTTCTCCAGCCAGTATAAATAATTGACATGAAACAACGATTTGAGCATGTCTTGTGGTGAGGAGCCCTCTTTAAGTACCACCTGAGATGCAGAATAAAAAAGGCCAGACAAAATTCAATAATAAATTAGAGACTTAATATAGCAAGTATGATTCATCTTTTTTTAACTTAGGCCCATTGGTGCTTACACAGTACAGTCCTTCATGCTCTGTCAATATGTACCCTTCATCTTTGTACAGATCAAACAAGGCTAGTGTGTCTTCCTTGCTGTTGATAACTCCACTAAGTTTGGAGCCTAGCAGCAGTCGCTTCTCAATTTGAACTGCAGCATCCTTGGCTTCGCCAGACAGTAACTGTGGTTCTACTTGAGAAGTGTCCTGCGTGAAAACAAAAAGAAAATGTAAGGGCGATGACGTTGTACTAATAATCTAAGGCAACATTACCCTTACCACTTACTTCAAACATGAGGCTAACATTGCTAAGGTGCAGCCCCGAAAAGAGTGGTTCCTCATCATTAACCTCTTTAACAGGAGGAACTTGGCCAGTCAATAGATACTCACTGAAGACCAAACCTGTATATCATATCAAACAATAATACAAAGAGTGAGAACTGAGAAGACAAATATATCAAATGGATTCATCTAATCTAACTAGTATACAGAAAAGAAATATTTCATAAAATGATGGATTGAATTTGGCAGTCAAGATTTTTGTGCCATTATGACCGCTTTATAAAAGTTATAAAAGTTATTTTTGGCAACACTAGGTATGGTGTTTATTCTGAAAACCTGGACGCTAATGGGAACTTAAGCTTAATATTCAAGTTCCATCGCCTCTGACAATTGCAATATGCACACAAAGTTTGCTTACACAATCCATGCCAAAGAATTTCAATTTTATTTGTAAAAAGAAAACTGGATCATCCATAGACCATCTTAACACCTTTCAGTAAACATTATACTTCACCATGCATAGACTAAGACAAGTATATATCAGTTCCAAGTACACCGGGTCACATCAATGTTCATGCCCCCCAAAAAAGGTTGAACATGAAAAACGAATACCAGAGCAGTTTAACTTAGCAAAAAGTATTTTTTTTTGTTGAAAGTTAAGGGTCTTACTGCCTTAGAAGAGAGACATCACTAAAGGATTAAATGACAGATGGGATTCTAATAGGCTGCCTCAAATATTAAGGATGATGATAAAGGGATTCATCAAGGAACCGTAATAAAAGCTAAGCAAATGTTACCATTGAGAGGATTGAAAATGATTAACATGATATAGAGACATTTAATTTAACATTTTAAGCGAGAAAAAGAAGTGTTAGTGTTATACAGAGAACTGTAAATAAAGTTTGGAGAGAAGAGATTACTTGCACGATATGGATTGAGTGTCCTTAATTGAATTGATTGATATGACTTGAGATTGCAGAACATGTGGACCCCAGTCACCACAAAAAAAGAAGCAAAGGCAAGATATGTGGAGGAGCCAATGCAGTGAGCCAACCCTATACCAAGCATGATACCAATTGACTTGCTCACCATCCCTTGAGCTTCTCCCTTAGCAATTACCTGTGACACATAATACCTTTGAATATCAACCAACTTGAATCACTGAAAACCACTAAACACAGTATAATACAAAGTACGAGATCAAGTAAAAAAACAATCTCATAATCCTAAGAGGTCTCCATGCTTTGTGAAGGGAAAAAAGAAGAAAAATGAGGAAAGATCCGTAACGCATAAATAACTGAAAGGGAAACACATTATACCTCTGCAAAATTCCTTTGAGCAGCAAATCCTGCATAGAAACAGCTCCTAGTAGAAGCCTGCAAAGACATAGGCCTAATGTTAATATATGATCACTCTTGATAAGTTTCATAAACACGCCAGATTCAAAACCATTTTCTTATGTTCGTTTATGTTGAAGACTCCTGACAAATCAGATTCAAAACCATTTTCTTATCTGATCTCAGACTCTGGCAAACTATGACTTAATTTACTCGGGTGAAACAGAAACTCACTTTGTGTGACCTCAGACTACTCTTCAAGGGTTTAAACAATTCCAGATTTTTATTTCCGTGCCCTTACATAACAATTTAACCTAAACGGAAAGAGAAAATATATCAATATACAGATGAAGAAAAACCTGAATCAAAGAGGCAGCTGATCGACCTGCTCCGGCAGCCGCACCAATGAAAACAAAGAGATGAGGAAATGAAGGAGTCAGAATCTCCAGTCCATAAGCAGTGTTTTCCAAGAGATCCGCACACAACCTCCAGCCCTTTGGATTCACATCAAAATGGCGTCCATACTTGGACAACAATATTTTGCTCAGATACCCAATTCCATCCTTGAGTACCCAACTCACTGCAGCTGCTGTTGGTATTGCACCTTTCCCCAACCCAACGGCATAAAGTAAAGCCTAGAGAAAGAAAAAAAAAAACAAACAGAAAGATTTAGTAATAAGAGACTCACTAGAACAACAAAAACAACCAAGCCTTTAATCCAAACAAGTTGGGGTAGGAAACCCATGTCGAAGTTACCAAAACCAAAAGCAGAATAATAACTAATGAATTCAGAGCATAAGATAGAAGGACGGAGACACCTGGGTAGACAGGACACTGCTGATTTGACTAGCAATGCCTTGGACAGCTCTCCATAGAGAGTACTCCAGGTAATCATTGCTAACGCTGCTGGGATAACCCTCTGGAAGCATAAGCTGGATAAAGAGTTGTCTGCACTGAGACTGAAAGAAATTGAAGAAACCGAGATGCGCTAAAGACTTAAAGGACAAGTTGGTTTCATCATCAGAAGCAACAATAAAGGCATCCTGCGAAGGGTCAGGGAGGAGTCTGATCCACTTTCCACCTCTCACTTCCCAAATAGCATTATCTTCCTCTTTGTCAGTGATCGTTGCAAGTGCCCAAGTAAATTGGAAAGCCCAAAAGCAACCTAAGATGGACATGATAAAGACAGAGGGATCCCGACCATGTTTGTTACCCTCATTCTCATTGCTGCCACTGTTGCCATCGTTGTTATTGTTCCCATTGTTGTTATTGTTTTTGTTTCCATTCCCTCCTCCATCATTAAGTTGCAATTGAAGTTGACACGATGTATTACTAATAATTGATTTTGTTTCAGAAGAGGAGGTGGTGGTGGTGGTGTTGATCTTGAAAAGTGAATTCCTCTTATCAAAGAAAGACTGAAAAGGCAGAAATGGTTTTGATATGGACGAGGAAGAATAAACAATAGGAGAAATGCCCAAATTGCTGCGATTGACATGATGATAAGCAACAACAATCGAAGACCTAGATGATGATGATGGTAACAAAATAGAAGCATACGAAGTAGTTGTTGGTCTAATTGAAGCACTATTAAGATGTCGTCTGTTACTGCTGACATTAATCGTGGATAATGACCAACCACAGCACGAAGACAAGGACGCCATTATTGCTGCTATTGAGTTTCTTCAAAACAAATGTTCATAAAATCGGCATCAAATAAAATGCTTGAAAATCATCCTGAAATTAATAAAAATTTCCAGACTTAAACTAATTAACAATCTCAAAATAGAAGAATATACCAGGGTAATTTTGGTCATAACCATAGACAATCTAATAACTGAGAGAAACCCTAGCTTAGATTTGGTCAATGAGATTTATGCTTTCGAAGAGTTTCATAAAGAAAGAGGGAGGTTCAAGGAACAGTACCATTAGCCGAAGGAAGAAGTGGCGTCGACGGCGGTGGACGGTGGTGGAGAAAAACCCTAAACCCCAGACGGCAACAGGATGATGGATGACGCAACCGAGAGTCGAGAAATGAAACTGAAAAGGTTAGGTTGGGTGAGGGTGAACACGAGAAACTAAGGAAGATGGATAGATTTCACTCGGCCTGTTCGGGCTGATGAGACCTAATTTCGGCCCGGGCCACCGGTCACACGGTGGATTTTGGACTTGGTAAACTATCCGACAAGTGTAATATTTTGGTGGCCAAGAGTATCTACAATGCAAGGAGTGTCAAGGTCATCCTCTCTGGAGGTTTTATCTAAAAATTTTAGTATGGTCATTTGCTACATGAGAAAGAAAAAAAAAACAAAGGGGATTAGCCCAATTGGCCAGGGGTTGAACTCCCAAGTTATAGGTTAGAAGTTCAATTTCCGTTGTTGATCGATCAAAGAAAAGAAAAAAAAAATCTTTCTACATAAATTTTATCTAACACTTCTTATTTGTATTTAAAGACAAAAGATGACGTGTACTTATAACCCAAGGTCACCAAGAAAGTCTTTTGCCCCCACTTAGCCATGTCATCTATTTTTTTATGACCCTAACCCTTGCATTGGAGATGAAAATTGGGTGGAAAGGGTCTTAAATCCTATGTGTCATGCTAATTTAAGACCTTGACCCATTGCATTGGAGATGCTCTAAGTACATTTTTTAGGTCATGAGCAATTTCTTTGCCAACTAGGTAGATGTAGAGTTGCTAAGACGACGAGATAAATGTCCTTTACCCCTACTAGCCATGCATTTAGGGTTGTTCATGGTCGGTTTCGGCTCGGTTTCCAGCCAAACCAAAATCGAAACCAATATTATCGGTTTCTGAAAATCTAAACCAAACCAATCCATTAACCATTGGTTCGGTTTCCAAATGGTTTTAGCCGGTTTCGGTTTGTTCCATTGGGTTAATGGAAAACCGATTGTATGTCAGTTTTCTGAAACTGACAATTCAATTATTTAAAGAAAATAACACAATTGAATTTTTTTACCTGGGGTCTTTAGGGGCGACCCCAAAAGAATTAGGGGCGACACAAAACGACAAAAACTGTCATAATCGGTAGGTTATTTTCGGGGCGTTTTTTTTTAATCCCAAACTACCCTTTACAATCGGTAGATAACTATATAATCGGTAGTTAATCAACAATCGGGAGTAAATTTGGTTTGTATAACTTCCGAATATAAAGTTAAATCCTTTATCTTTTGAATTTTGACTATCCTATAATCGGTAGTAAATAAAGTTATCTTGACTCCCGATTAAAGTAGACCTTTGTCAAATATCCTACCATAATCGGTAGGGAATTTAGGTTATTTAACTCCCGAATATAGAGTAGCCTCAAAATGAGATTTTGCGAAAATATTTTTTTTTGGAATTTTGGTTGAGCCTATAATCGGTAAGAAAGGAAGAGTTATCATGACTTCCGATTATACAGTGACTCTCTTTGCAAATATCCAACCATATTCGGTAGTCAAGATAGTTCATATAACTACCGAATATAGAGTAGCCCCAAAATCAGATTTTGCAAAAATCCTACTGAAATTCAATTTTCTCGTAGCCTAAAAAAACCTAAACTACCGATTATGAAGGGGTATACAAGTATTTTCAATCTATTTTGTCTTTTGTGTCGCCCCTAATTCTTTCGGGGTCGCCCCTAAAAATGCTAGGTTTTTTTAACCTACCTGCAGAATGTAATTAACACACAAGCGTAGTTCATAACTCAAGTTTATAAGCATAGTTCAAAACATAAACATTAAAGATTCAAAATACGGAAGAAGAGAAAAAAGAAGAAGATAAAATATGATCTCGTCTGGGTAAGGGTAGAACTTAGGTATACAAAGTGTGAGATGGACGGGGTAGATTAAATATATCTGATTTTAATCAACGGCCTATACTTATCAATTTTCCATCGGTTTTTTGTTCGGTTTTCAGGTCAAACCAAAACCGAACCAGTAATGTTGGTTTTTTTTTTTTACCATAACCAATCGATTAGTAAATGGTTTGGTTCGGTTTCTTCCTTATCGGTCTGGTTCGGTCCGGTTCCGGTGGAAAACCGAAACCATGTTCAGCCCTACTTGCATCAGAGATGAAAATTGGGTGGAAAATGTCTTAAATATGCGTCATGCTATTTTAAGACCTTGACCCATTGCATTGGAGATGTTCTAAGTACATTTTTAGGTCCTGAGCAAAAAAAAATCCACTAGGTAGATGTAGAGTTTCTAAGACGACGAGATAAATGGAGGATCATAATGGAGATTTGAGGTTACTTGGAATATTTCTGTCACATAGCGGCAAATTTGAGATCACAATGGCAGGTTATGATCCATGAAGCAGATTATGATCCACAATACAATTTTAGGTCACATTGCAAATATATTTTATGTCACATGACATATTTTTAAGTCGTAACGCGGATCTCAGTTTAGGCATCTACTTAATTAGATTTTGGATTGGAGTAAACTTTCATTATGGTGACAAAATTTGAATCTCGGTGATAATCGTATCTCGGATAATAATTTAACAAAACTAATTGTATTGGAAGGATATGCATTCATGACTAACCATTTGCTAAAAAGAGGTTTGCACTACCAAGTATCCCTAGATTTCTCATTACCGTAATCCAAGGGTTATTACACTATTAGGATTATTTTACTAATCATAATAGTGTTCCTTAACCAAACATTTTTTTTTACCATTTACTACAACTAGTTAGCGGGACTCGGTAACGATTTAATTTTGGTTACATTTTTTGATTGTGTATGATATGATTATCATACTGAATTTTCTTCTTGATTCATCAAGAAGTACGAGCATTCAAGAAGTTGACTACAACTATCTCATCAAGTACGATAACAAACATCTATTGCTTTGCATTGTTGAGCCTAGATAATATGATTACTAATATGTCGAAATCATCTCCCAATCAGATGATAAGTGTTGGAAAATAAATGCCGCAACTCATTGCGGTTGCCTAGGCATCTTACTATGTAGGTCGAACAGATCAAGCACAAACCGTAATTAATTCGTCTCTGGACTAGCAACTAAAGTCAACTCATGTTGCAAGGTTAATCCAAAAAAATCCTAGCCCATATAGGCCAAAGGGTCCTTCGCAAATGATGCCGTAAGAACGCGTATCATTGACCTTTCCATAGTGGTGCATTCTTGGTTTGCAACACAACAAAGATGAGGCTATCTTGAGTAAGAAACGCGGCATAAGGATGTCGCGCATCACATATGCTTCACCATCCAAGATTTGTAGATTAAGGATACATCTCCGCCTAATGCACCTACAAAAAATACCCCTTCCTTGTATATGTCTTATTCACATTTTTATAACTGGAAAAAGGGGAGATTGTTAGAGCATAGCTCAGTTGAACCCACCAAGCTTTGGTATGTCAAGTTTGGTTGTCATATTTTAGTGAGCCAAAACTCATTTTAAGAGTCGTTTGATTATGTACTAGAGTTAACTTCATATAGGTTAGCTTGAAAGTATTAGGATATGAGACATTACAAGTATTGCGGAGACTTGAAGAAGTGGAGAAGTAAGGAGCTATATATAACAACAACATCATCCTTCCACTTGAGGTTAGTGATATTTGACTTGAACTGTTTCATTCCCTAACATATCTTTCAAGTCATGCATATTGAAAACAAAACTGCGAAGCATGAATGATATACTCTAGTTAGACATAGTATTAAAGAATACAATACGAGGTTTATTTCTTAACCTTTAAACTTTGTAGATAATACATCGACATAATCGTTTGAATGCTATTGTGATTATGTATGGGTATAAGGTGAAGATTTCATCATAGGAAACAATGTTTTACATTTGTTTTAAGGAAGTAAATTCATGAACTTGTTTTGTGAATCGAAAAGGAAATCGTCAGGCATTATTGGTATTGTTATTCATTGCATAAATTTTGAACTACCAATATGTGTGATTAGTATAACCGCTTATGACTTGTTTATGTTCTTGGTAAAACTATTCACAAAGTCCTAACTTTTGTATTGGTATGACTTTTATTAGTGAAACCGATCTTAAGTAATCACCTGAGATGGTATGATCGATTTTGTGTTATTGGTATAACCGACTCTGGGTAAAGGGGAACCGATCCTAGTAAGAGGTGCAACATATCACAAAGGGGAATCGATCCTTGTATGAGGTGTATCAAGTTTTTAGCATAAAGGGGAACCGATCATATGGACATGTGCAACACGTTTTTAGGAAAAAGGGAATCGATCCTATGGACATGTGCAACAAGTACAAGTTAGATACCATATATATGTGGGGAACCGATCCTAGTACCTAGTCAACCGAATTTTTGGAAAGCTAGTGTGACTATGCACAATACTCACATGGAGGTAGAACCGAAACTTGTTTTGGTAGAACCGTGAAACCCATGATTTGTGATTGAGTGTTCTTGATCAATCACATAGTTCTTGAAATTCAGATGAACCAATTCTAAACTTGTTTGGAAGTGTGGAAAATCGGTTTCAAGGTTGTAAGTATGAAAGAGGACTTATAAAGTAAGAAAGTAAGGATGTCGACATACTTTGAACATGTGCAGTAACGCTAATATTTAATTTTTCAAAGTTATTCCTTAATAGCTAAAGGAAGAAAATCCCAGATCGAATAAAATAAATTAAGAATCTTTTATTTAAGGTTTTTAATTTTATTTTAGGAAAATGAAAATTAGTAATGTGCATTTACTAGTTGGAGATTTTCCAAGAGATTTTCGATCATTATTTGGACAAAACATTTCCAGGAATTATGGAAACCGAATTTGGAATATATTGCATATCTTGAGAATATTTTCGGTTTTGGAAATTCCTTGGTGTCCAAACTTCCTTGGTCTATCAATATGAAAGTTTGCATTTCAAGCAAACTAATCCTCATACAACAAAACTATCTCGTTTGTGCTGCTACTAGTGAAGCCGCCTATTCGGAGAGGAGAGTAACCTAATTAGGCAAAATCTCTTACGGTCTCAGTTTAAAGTCTTCTTTGGGATTGAGAAGCTCTATTAGTACCGTTGGTGGGAAACTAGATAATTCCGGTTTATCTTTTGTTTTCGATTGATTTGATTGACTAACGGTGGTTGAACTTTGATTGCACCTAGTTTGTTTATGCTTGAGAATCTTCTCTCCTGATATAAGATTCACTTAAACTAGATCGAAGTTTTGATGGGGATCTTTAGACTGTTTGTAGTTCTAAATACGTCTTGTGATAATCCATTGTTAACAGACTCCAATCTGTGCGTGATTGATCACAAGAGATTCAATTTGATTGTATGCAGGTATTTATTGAAGATCTAAGAAGATTTGAAGACAAAGAAGACTTTGAAGATTTCTGATTTGGGATTCATAATCTTTGGTGTGCACAATACTTGTTTTGATAAAAGAGGATCCAACTATAATCGGTTTATCCTTGTGGTAGATTAGATTGATTAGTTGTGTAGATCAGCATCAATACAATTCTTTGTGATTAAAAGTATTGATTGCAAAATCTTAACAATTACCTTTGGTAGTTGATAATAAGATAGATCGAAGAACCTGACAAAGGAGTTTATTGAGATAAACAGAAGAGCCTTTGTCGAACTCATATCACTAAGTTGAAAAGAGTTGCTACCAAAAAGATTTGTTGTTCCTTTACTGTTTGGAATACGAACCAAAGGAATTGTTCCAAGTACGTGACTTATTACAGGTCGGAGGCATGTGAATACATACGAAACTAGGTGAACTATAGGTTTAGTTGCTTGGTCTCAACTATACAAGTTGGTTTGATTTTGTATAGCGGCTTAATCCTAAGAGTATTCAATTCTGGACAAGGTCACGGGGTTTTTCTGCATTTGCGGTTTCCTCGTTAACAAAATCTTGTTGTGTCATTTACTTTTATTTTCCGCAATTATAATTTTTGTTATTATAATTTAAAGTAAATCACACAAACATTAATTCCTATTTACTTGATAAGTAATCTTATTGTGTTTGGTTAAGTCCGAACCTTTTATCAAGTAAACATACTTCGTCGTTGTATCGTCTCGATCTCGTATCCATAGACGTTCACACGAAGTGTGAACCGATTTGTTGTATTGTCTCGACTCAGTCCATACACAATCCCTTTCGAAGAAATGACTTATAGGTGGAAAAGTTTTAGTTTGAGGTACATTTGGGTACCCTCATCTTTTCAGAGATGATGGACATGTACCAAGTCCACCATGTTTTCGTTACAAAAAATTACGAGAAATGCACCATGGTGGTGCATGTCTAGTTCTGTCCTAATGGACGACTTGCGAATTGCACTATAGTGGTACAATTTCGCTCTTGGCCAGCAATTATTATCTCAATATGCCGTATTATCTCAATATGTCGTATCTGGTTTTTCTTATTTTACCGGTTGTCAATAAAGCTTGCATCATTATTTGAAAAATTCTAATGATTAGGTTCTAATTTGTTAGGTTCTTCTGGGAACCCTTTGGAATAATGTGCTCACTCAATTACCACTTCCAGTTACAGAGACCGATAAAGTAAAGCGCTACAACAATTTCATAATTTGGAAACTTGGAGGAGCAGGTCTGTTTGTGGGTAAGTTGTCAATATTCTTATTATACTGCCTCCGTTCCATTTTAGATGATTTTTTTTTGGAGTTTTCACGCAGATTAAGAAATGGAGAGAGATATGAAGATTTTCCATCTATACCCTTAAGAAAAGTCTTCAAACATTAATTGCTATTAGTGTATTTAAAAATAAACTTATAGTTCCAAGACAAAATATAAGGGTGTTATTGGTAGTTTTGTGAAAAAATATGAACTTTCAAGTATTGTGGAACAAAAAAATAACCCTAAAACATCATCTAAAATGGAACGGAGGGAGTATGTTTATACCGTATTTACTCACCAACGCCTCACATATACACCGTGCTTTTAGATTTCTAGCTAATAATTAAGTATTTTGGGGCATCACAAATTTTATCTGATCTAGTTTTTTTTTTGAAGCATAAATTTATTGCACTACTAATGGACTATTACATAAGGGCATATTATACACCAAAATTCCTCAATTACAATTAGATTGGTAAGCCATGAATCTATGGTGTCATGATATTGGAACAAAGTAGTAGTCTTCGGATCGGAGTTGCACCGGGGGAGGATGTTGGAGTCAAAGGTTAAAAAGCCTTCGGTCAATGCTTTCCACAAGAAAAGATGTATTTTTGGTGGACATAATGGTTTCCATAGGAACTCAATTGGTGGTGAAGGTGTTCGGTGCAGTTGATTGAAGTTGCTATTCTAGTCTCTGTATCTTGATGATGTTGTGGTGGACTGCTCGAGAAATATATGTTTACTCATTTATTTTCTGATTGGATCCATAACTTTAAGCTGAAGTAGCCCAATCTCTGTTTGGATCCATAACTTTATCTGATCTAGTTAAAACAAGTAATATTTTTCTTTTCTTTTTTATAATAATTTACCTGAATGAAAATAATATATAACATTATTCATATAATTGTTCAGGTTACAAAATAATGAATAGTTCAACTAGGAGATAAAGATGGAAAAAACAGAAAAGATTACTATCTGGGTGAATATATCTTTTTTAAATCATTTAACACAAACTTTATTAAATTTGTTACGGTATAGTTTAGAATTTTTATTATGTTTTATTTAAATTAATACTAAAAAAAAATCCAATATCTTGTTGAAGATAACACCGAAAAAATGAGTCAATGTGATGGCCCGAAAAAATTTTCTCTTCCAGTTGGCCGTGGAGTTCGATCAACTAACAAGTTCAAAATTCTCCGAGCTGCCATTTGAGATGCAAGGATTGAAAACCAGTTTGTAAACAAGAGTAAAAGTCATGCTATTATTAAACATAACAAAAGAAATTTCATTTACATAAACGAGTTAACCAAAAAGTGTGGAATACAAGATATAAGACATAAAACCTTGTAAACATGACCCACACTTACTAATTATAATACTATTTTTACAAACAACAACTTCAAGAAGAAAAAGTAACTCATTTTATAAATCAAATAGAAGGAAACTACAACAGTAAGAAAATATAGAACCGTTTTTCATAAGCCAACCCAGATACACATGAAAATACATGAACACAAAGTGATGTACTCACTTTGACCCCAAATCTCAATGCACCAAGCTTAAGCAAGCTTACTACGTCAAGATGACCTCAAACTCTGTGGAAAAAAAAACAAAACAAAAGCGTGAGCCACATCCCAGTAGAGAGTAAACGATACGATAACACGAGTATAAAGAATGCCCAAATACAAATAACGATAAGATATCGAATTGAGTAAAGCATTAAAAAATGCATTAAATCTTTGAGCACATCCATATAGAAGTATCAAAGGCCTTACAAAGCCAATATACAATTGAAATCATCTAAAACCAGTGAGTTCGCAATAATCTACTGTGAGGGTCCGAATAACAAATTGTCGTAGTTTATTAGAAAACTAACCTATCGTCCCGGAAGATCTTCCGCATGTCACCATTAATATGTATTTCCCCTTATGGTCCCGACAAACTCAGCAGTAGGGTTCGTAACCAAGAGGATGCTCAACACAGTTCATAAATAGTTCGCAAACATCGTTAAATACGAGTATCGAACAAACCATCAACAAATATTGCTTCATAAATCAAGAAAGAGACATACCTTAGCTTTTCCCACATAAAACAAGATCATAAATACATTAAAGTATTAAATATTAGAGCTGGTCATAAGCTCAGAATCAATAAGTTCACTCAAACCATGGGTTTCGTTTCAAAACAAAATGCGATAAATCTTACCATTTTAGAAATCGGAGAATACCTCCTTTCAAACAAAAATCATTAACAAAAACAAGAAAATCAAATAATTTAGATAACAAGATATTTAGTTATAAGACAACTGCACAATATTTCTGAAATTTCACATTGGATAGCTTGTATTCAAAAATTTGTGTAGGATTCATTACACAATGAAAAGGAGTGGATTTTAGCTCATTTCAAAGATAAAAGGATGAGCTATCTTATAAAAAATATGAGCAAAAGTTGTAAATTTAGGAACATGTCTAAATCACTTCAATAAAACCTGTTAGTGCAATTACTTCAGAAAAACTACAGTTTTGAGAGTTCAAACTTAAAAATTCACACAAGGTTCATTACTCAACCAAATTTATTGGTTCTTGGCTCATTTTAAAGAAGAAAAGATAACCTATTGTTTAAAAAGTATAAGAAAATACAATAAGTTCAGTAAAAAGTCTAAATCACGCTGTAAACCACTGACAATAAACCTTTTACAGAAAATCCAACAATTTTGATAGTCTTTACTCAAAAATTCACACAGGCTTCATTTATAATCGAAAATCAGTGATTATTAACTTATTTAAAATAAGAGAAGATAAGGTATTGTATATAAAATACAAACAAAAATAATAAATTCAGTAACAAGGTTGAATCATTTGGGAAAAGTCAGGCAGAAAAATTGTTTACAGAAACCTCCAGTTTTTGTAATCCATACTCAAAAATTCACGTAGACTTCATTACTTATCGGAATCAATTGATTATTGGATAGTTTTAAAGAATAAAAGGCCCTATTTTACAAAAAAAAATATAACCAAAAATAAGAATAACAAGAACTATGTGATAATTTATCCCAAAACCAGGGCAGAAAACTATTTCAGAAAATACCTGAATTGCTTTTAAATTGAGTTTCAAGAGAAATTAGAGATCAATTCCAATAGATTGAGAGTACCCATGGCTAATTATAAAAATTAATAGAAGTTTAACATCAAATTAGAAGAAAACCCTAACTTGTTTCATGAGCCTAAAATAAATATCAAGATGAACAATCATGCATTCGTTTAAAACGTCACAAATCCATCATATAGAGTTTCATAAGAGTATGCAGAGGTTTGAATTTCATTTGAACATGAAATAAGAGAATTGAAATTATACAAATCAATTGAAAAACAGTTTTAAGAAGAATTCCCCCTACCTTTTGTGTATCAAACGAATCCAAAGCTACCAAGGAATCAAACACCATAAAACAAGCTTCAATTTTGAATTTTTGTGATAAATTTCTTTTGTTTGTTGTATGAAAAAATATAATTCAAGAGTGAAGAGAAAAAGATGTTTCTGTAATGAAATTCACGAGAAAACGTTTATTTATTTATTTTTTCACGAGAAAAAGAGTTTTTATACTTGAATTCACGAGAAAACGTTTATTAAAGAAGACGAAATGTCTAAAAAACTCCTCTTACAATTTTAACTCGACAAATACTCATGGAAGGTGTCTCTTTGTTGCAAATTCAAGTATAAAAACTCTATTAACGTTCGTGCACGCTACGGGCAGGCTCACACAAAGAGAAATGTAATTTTCTCAAGCAAAACTCAAGTGTTTCGCAACCGAAACACAAACGATGACTAGATTTTACGCACCAGATTGCGCTACTTCTAGTTTTCCAATCCAAATTGATTTTTCTCGCACCCTAATATTTTAATAAGAAAAGACTTGGGTACAGTCAATATATTTTTGTTTTTCTTGAAGATATCACACAATTAATTTTGGGACGATGTTGAGTTTTGTTGCAAGAAAAAAAACAACAAAGAACTCACAATGGTTGTGCATACTTTTACAATAAATTAACATATTTCGATTGAAAAAATTAATTATATGTTTGTATCATCCATATAGTGAATGGAAAAGGAACATCTGCTCAAATTTAAAACTATTAAGCCTTATTATCTGGATGAAATATCGTATTATTACATGTTGGATGTCACCACTTTTCTATATATTATTGTAGAAATTATTAGTTATTTACTTTTATAATTACTATATTTTTAACACATAAGTAAGAAATACTAAGAACATATATGATCGTTATACGTTACTTTTAGAAATGTATAAGTGAAAATAATATTAAAATGAAACTTTTGTATGTAACATTAAGTAGGGAGATAGTTCATGGGGTTAAGTATCCATTTAGATAAAGTGTAAAACAATTTCGCCAATGAAAGTAATTTTCCTGTGATCTATTCCCAAGAAGCGGAATTAAGTCTCCTGATTTTCTTTCTTTTATTTTCAAACAAATTTCCCTTAATATTTTTCTCCTATCAATGAGTAAGAACTTTAGTTCCATAGATTCAAACTTTCAACATGATCTTTGTTCTCACATTCCAATGAAATCCTTCTGATGTTACAACAAAAAAGATTCTGTTCAATTCTTAAATTCAAATAAGGGAAGAAGAAACTCTCTACCCAATTCTTGGAGTCATTTCAAATGTAAAGAATCTACCTAAATCCGACCCACCCTCTACGTATAAATGCTTTTTTTACTACTTATGTGCAACCTATGTTATTGAAGGCTTTGTATTCTCTGTTTTATCAGACCTTTTCACCCCACCTCCTAACATCAATTGAAAATTCAAAGGATCTTGAATATTTACTAGCCCTTCAATGGGGATATACCACATGCCAAACTCAACCGCCGTGCATGAAATACATCATTCTGCAACCCATTTTCAACATTCATGGTTTATGGCATGAGCCCAAGCGAAACTTGTCAAGTTGCAAGGGGGAGCCGTGGAATGTTAAGAAAGTAGCTATTATGAGAAATGATTTACATGCATATTGGATGAGTCCAGAGAATAAAAGTGATGAAAGGTTATGGGAACATGAGTATGACCATCATGGAAAGTGCGAGAATAACACCGTCAGGGTGTACTTTGAAAAGGTTTTGGAAATTTACGCCCTTAAAAGATCTGGTGCAAAAGTTGCCCCTCAATTTCATGAAGTCACCCAATTTGGGGTTGATATTAGGACACATAGTTAGGGACCAATTTAGAAGGAACACGACAGTTGCCGCTAGGAGTATATATTCTCGTGTGAAAAGGTGTTTTAAGCATGGTTACTAGACTCTCTGCTATGAAGGTATCTTTACTCAAATGTCTACTATTCATAATTTGAGATGATTGAAGGTGAGTTCGAAGCTTTCATGTATGATGTCTATGGGATTCTTTCGTCTTCTCTAACATGGTAGAAGTAAGATCGAACTTGTTGGGCCTATATATGGTTTCAATCAGTTCCAAGACTAACTATATCACCAGAAGCTATATTTCACCAACTAGATAAATGCTTTGGTAGTGGTTATTAACTGTGTTATTATTAAGTCATTAATTACAATTATCAACTAGTTTTTTTTTTTTAATTCTCATTTACAACTGTCATCTTTAGTGTTTGTCATCCATAAAAACTAGTATAAAACTTTAGGTGTTTTCTCGTACAATTTGATCTACTCAAGTCGGGATACACTTTTATGGTATTTTTATTCCTTAATTATTTAAAAATGTACTCTTTTGAATGCAATGTTACGTGACAAACAAGATCCTTAAAATGAGTTTCGGGACTTTACGAGCTTGGGCTTATCTTTCTATCCTTTTGAATGGTAAAATTGTGTAATTTCAACTATAACCCGAGTCGTCGTTAGTGGTCAAAGTTAACAACCAACAAATGTAATTCTAAATTCCTAATTAGTTGGCTAATATTTACCGATGTTTTGAATTGCACGTTTTGATAATCTCTATCTTATAAGACGAGTTTATTTTCTATCGCTTTAGCAAAAAAACATAGATGAAGAAGAAGAAAGGTGATAAAAATATGCCGAGCGTTTTAAAAGAGATATACCTCGACATATAAGTAGTACACGTGAGTCGTGACTATGATCGTTTCATGATTTGAAGCTTTACGGATAGGGAATTTGTTCGTGAATTAGTTATCGAAATCCTTATTATTTGTTTATATTTTATTTACAAATCAACTTATTATGCGGTCATGTATATATTTTGAAAGGGTTGTAGATTTGGGTGAACCTTTAATAAGAAATAATGAATAAATATTTAAATATTAGGTTTTTGATGCCTTAAAATATAAAATCCGCTCCTAGATATCTTAGTAGGTGGTTTTTCGGGTCATTACATATTTTATCGGATATAATAAACAATTACAAGATTTTTTTAATAATATTTTATGAATGCCTACAATATGTAATGTTATTTATATGCTTGTTTAAGTCATATGATAATGGAGAACTGAACTTCGAAAAAAAAATTAGTTTTGAAAAAGGTTAAGTTTTTTTTCTTTTATTGATAACAAAATATAAAAGAAAATTACAAATTTGAGTCTGGCTCTTTCAAGAAATTAGTTGGCACACGGGAAATAAGTTGTGTGCCAATCCCTCTCTGAAGGGCCACCCCTATCCTATGGAAAAGAAAATTTCCAACTCTAACATTGGCATCATGACTAGCCGAAAAATTACGTAATCTCTTAAGAAAGTCGATGGTCTCATCACCAAGCCCATCGAGAGTGGTGAAGGCTAAGGTGCCAAAACCGAACCCCTGAGCATTACACTTTTCCAGATACTTCTTACGTTTGCGCGAGACAGCTTTGTCAATGGCTTGACCGGGGACAAAGGAACGAACTCCATTCCCTGTGAAAGGTGAAACAACCGTGACATCAAAGAAAACGTCACGACCACTATCCCAATTTAAAACCAAAACGTCCGCCGGCTTTAGACTAGTACCATTGTCTGAGAGAAAACTAAGATCCACTTATTTCCTTGCCGGAACACCCACTCGATAACATATATCATCAAAAGTATCACGAATAAGGTCGTGTCTAAACTTCATACCAAGGTCATTTTTGCAATGTACAACATGATCTCCAAATTTGTCCATCTCGGCCGAGCAACTAGGACAAATCCCATCCTCTTCAAAAAAAGGAATCCCAACCTATATTTGAGAATTGCACTGAAGTGTCGTGGACCAATCTTCTGACCCAGGCCTTCAATGGGGACTGCCAACAAATAGTCTTGAGCATGTTGGACTCGATTACACTGCCATAAAACCTTATCGCGCTCTGTCATTGGGAAGCTGATAGGCACCGAACAACGGTATCAAAGTAAATAGTTGCAAGGGAACTCATAGAGTGGACGGGTGCAACTTTTTCTAAACCGGGTAGAGGCAAGGTGACACTACAAGTTGTGTTAAAGTCATGTAAGGCAGTAGTAAAACAAGAACCAACGGGGTCAATACCTGAATGTCTCAAAATGGATCTCTGCAAGGGAAAATTATGAAGGAAGGAGTCAAGGTAGCAGTAAGTGCGAGTATCGGACATATAGTAGGTACCCAACCCACCATATTTGAGGGGAAGAGTAACAATTCTATGTTGAAGCAACCCATATCCAGGGACATCACCAGTGATTAAGAGTCGTAAAAACTGAAAGAGATGGGCATGAAAAGTCTCCGATGCTGAATTCATATAACCCGGCAAAGTAGTTCTCAAAGTGAAGTACAATCTGGATACTCCTAAGAAGTTCCTAAGCAGCAACAATTCGCATTGAGGATCCCCTAACTTGCTTACCTCCTCCATCAAGTTGACAGTTTTCTGAACCCGACTGTGAACCATGTCCATGCAATAGTCTGAATTAGTGCTCACTGGACCTCCCAATAGTTTAACACAGGTAAATGGTCTACTAATGTGAGAAGGAAACAACTCAAAGCTCCTACTGTCAGGAGAAGGCCAATAAAGCTCCGTTTTATCGATGTTCATGTGAATCCCCAGCCCCACCCCTTCCTCTTGAATGATCTTAAAAGCCTTAGCAACCTGCAGTGTGTCATCAATGATGGTTCCATCATCTAGGTACCAAGCTTGTAGCTCTAAAGAACATTGTTCCGCTATTTTCTTGACCAAGGGATGTAAGGTAAGCGCAAATAAGAGTGGCCCCAATGGGTCTCCCTGCTGAACCCCCTGAGCATATGAAAGAACATTGTCCAAGTAATATAGTCGAGCCGGATCTGCATAACAAAACTCAACCCAACGAGAGATTGAGGGGCATTGAGACCTAACCTCTTTAAGCATAGTCGTACGGTTCACAAGTTTAAAAGCGTTTTAAAAATCAACCAACAACATGGACAAGGAATTCTGTTCACCCTTAGCTTCAACCAAGCGATTGACAGCATGTAAGATGGCTTCACTGCCCCCCGAAACACCCACACCAAATTGGTAATCATAAAGATAAGAGTGCATGACCTTACCAATATGTGTAGCGACAACTTTTGAAACTAATATTCTATAAATAGTGCCAATAGCTATAGGCCGTAGACCTCCCCCTGGATTCATAAATGGTGTGAAAGAAAAGAAAAGAAAAGAAAAGAAAAGTAAGAAGAATTATTTCCTTAAGTTAGGGCTCTTTGATGCATAGGCCAAAAGGTCTGTGGTGCATTATCTTGTGGCAAAAGGTCATTCACAAATGATACACAAGATATTTTATCACACGCCTTACCATCGGAATGCATCAATTTGATGTTTTTTTGGTTTGCACCACAACGACAATAATGCTTATGCTTCATATGATCCATCACCAAATCTAAGCAAAGCATAGTCCTTATAAGCCAAATTAGGGTCATTCGCAAATGATGGACCAAATAATACATCACATACTTTACCGTAGGGATGCAACAATTTGATATATTTTTGGTTTGCAGTACAACAACAATGATGCTTCCGCACTATATGCTCCATTGGCAAGACTACATAGAAATATTGATGCCTTCATATCATATATGCTTTACCATCCAAGGTTTATAGATTAATGGCGCATTTCTCCTTAATGTCCCTCCAAGCGATACCCCTTCCATATATGTCTTATTCACATTTCTACAAGTAGAAAAAGGGGAGAGAATGGTCATGTATCAAGTACATGCTTCAGTGACAATGAATTTCGAAAATTGCACCATAGTGGTACAATTTTAACTCTAAGCCAATGCTCAACTTACGAATCACACCACAATATACGTGGTGCAATTTTGTTCTTGGACAACACATCACTAGCTTGTTGCACCATAGTGGTGCAATTCCAGTTCTTGGTTGATATGCCATGAATGATCAACACAAGTTTGAGATGAAGCTTCATATCATTCAATGGCACATCTTTGGGCATGCGTCATGCAAAAAAATACGGGTGTTATAGGGCATGTCTTGCACTTCCACATAGGCCATTGCAAGCCTATATTCGTGTCCTTGCTTCGCTTCGACAATAAGCTGAATGTATGCGTTGGTCTTTCTCATGCCATACTTTTCTTGAATCTTTTAATGTAAGTGTCTTATGTAAGCTCCACTAACTCACATACCGGTTAACTTCTTTTCCTTTCCATGCGCAGTTCTCAATCGGTGTACATGCCTAAATCGAGTAGTTTGATAGGAAGTGTGAATGTATATTTAATATACTACAACTACCTTATCATGAATATATGGTGACAATCATCTATTGTTACACATTTCCGATCCAGATGATACGATCGAGTTGCCAGAATATCACAATCATCTTCTAATTAGATGATATGAGAGACAAAGTGTTGGACCACAAACCAATGTGTTGCATTATGGATGCCTACATACTTAACCTGTACCTTGAAGGGATCAAGCACAGACCGTAGTTTACCCGAAGGGTCATCTTGAATGAAACGTGCAAATCGAGCCTATTAAGAAAAACCGACATTGATGCAAGGACAAAGGCCAAACAAGGCCTAGTCCGTTTAATTAGGCCATAAAATCTTTCCTATGTATGCAATCTCTAGCTCAGGACATGCCAGTTATTGCATGGTTCATCACTTATGTTTAAAAAAAATCAGGAGTTATCACAGGATAGCTGACATACTAAGTTTAGATTAGCGAGTTTCTTATTCTTCTTGAAGTCCAGAAGCTGGTGGGAAAAGGTTAGCAACAAACAAAAGAGTCCATTTCAAATATAATCTCATATTGATATGCTGATTCACTTAAAATTATTTTTATAAAAATTGGTGATCACATGTTTAAGTTTTAAGAATCAGTAACAGGGGTTAGTCAATTGTAATTGATAGAGATATTCAGAGACTTTTTATGCAAGAAATTTTGGGTGACTCTCCGTGAGTTTAGAGATTTCGAGAGACTCTCTGAGTAATTTTCAAGGAATTATGATGATTTATTGAGACAATAAAACATATGTAAATTTCAGCTTACACACATGAGACAGAAATTATACTTATTTATTTTACAAAATGAATATATGAATATTTCAATGAAAATGTATTAGTCCACGCATGGTTAACAAAAATTGTAACCATTTTGCCAATAAAATTAAAACGAGACTAACATAATGGATTTGAATCTCTAGTAAACATATTGGTGTTTGCAAAACAATAATATTTTTTTTCATTTTTTATGAATTTAATTGTAGCTTATTTGGTTATTTCTTAAAAATATTTTGATATGTAATCCTTCAAGAAAAGAGAAAGAACAAAGTCTCTCAAAATATCACCTACTTAGGAGAGACTTTTTTTAGCCATTTACGGTATGTTTTGTAATAAAAGTCTCTACAAGTATCTTACAACCATAAGTCATTGATTTCAAATTCCAATTCCAATAACAGAGAATTCTAAAGACTTTTAGAAAGTCATGGTCCAATAACAGAGATTGTTTGAGATTTTGAAGAACTCTCTATTGACTAACAAGAGATTTTAGAAGTCTACAAATCTCAATTGACTAACCCCCTGTAAATGTGAATTATTGTGCCGACCGACAGGAGGGCCCGAAGGGCCTGAAGGAAGGGAGTCCCTTTTATGACCACTTTTTGGTAAAATGAAGAGTAACACAAATGTTCAGTTTGACAAAAAGATTGTAAAATTCCGTGTAGTATTTTTTGGTTACTTTTTCACTAGACAAAATTGTCCCTCCCCTTTAATCTAATTATTATAACTATTTAAATATCCAAAAACTATAACTTGGAGCGAAAGTATCACTTTTTCTGAAACATGGCGAAAGTATCATTTTTCCTAAAACAGAGCAAAAGTATCACTTTTCTAAAACAAAGTATCACTTTTCTGAAACAGGGAAAATGTATCACTTTTTATGAAACAGAGCGAAAGTATCACTTTTCTAAAACGGAGCGAAAGTATCACTTTCTCTGAAACGGAGAGAAAGTATCACTTTCTCTGAAACGGAGAGACAGTATCACTTTTTTTTGAAACGGGGAGAAAGTATCACTTTTCTGAAACGGAGAGACAGTATCACTATTTCTGAAACGGGGCGACAATATCATTTTCTCTGAAACGGGGCGAAAATATCACATTTTCTTAAACGGAGCAAAATTAGTATCACTTTTTCTGAAACAAGGCGAAAGTATCATTTTTCCGAAACATAGCGAAAGTATCACTTGTTTTCTGAAACAAGGCGAAGTATCAATTTTGGCCGTTTTACCAATTGAGAACGAGGATATCCGCTGGACGTAGATCCTTGTTATTATCTGATAAAAGACCCAAATTAACTTCTTTGCGTGCAGGTACACCAGCTTTGTAACAAATATTTGCAATTACATCACGAACCAAGTCATGACGAAACTTTAGTCCCACATCCTTGGCACAATGAAGCGCATGATCACCAAAAATATCCATAGGCCTATTGCAACAAGAGAACAACCCATCCTCAACAAATAAGGGGATACCGAGACGATAACAAACTACTGCTCTGAAATGTCTTGGGCCAAGGCACTGATCGGAACAACTAAAAGGTAATCTTGGGCATGTTTGATCTTGATTTTTTTTCCTCCCCTTAATTTTTTTTTTTTTTTTTTTTAATTGATAATTAAAGTGAAAGATCTTGATTTTTTTTCGTCAAGACTAATGTGACTAGCTAGTGTTAAGAATAAAAAGCCCACACAAAATTCAATTGTACTCCTTTAACAATTTATGTTTCAAGCCCGTTTCTCCAGCATCAAGGGGAGGAAAAAAGAAGTACTTCAGTGGTTTTCTATAGCTTCTCTAGCTAACTAACTTTACCATTTTTAATTTCTTTCGGAAAGCATAAATTTATAACCATATCATCTACCCATTGTAGATGATAACAATTCTCTTAATTAATGGATTATGAAAAGATAAGTAGATAAGAGAGATAGGATTAGGGATATGGGAGAAAGAGATAGTTTAGTAGGTATTGATAATCAACTACTAATAATATTACGGTTACCGCTTAATCACTTAATTAGAAGTTGTAGCATTCACTTAGTGCCATCCCATTCCATTCCCATCCCATTGGCCATCAATTCCTGTTTCTCTTCCTCAAAAGATAATCTTGTTTAGGATGGTTGATAGTTAAGTTCATCTAGAGGTTTAGACGATAATTAACTATCTTAATTATTGAATTTTTAATGTGTTTGATTTGTATGATTGGCAAGCAGCTGCAAGGCTAGCCCACCACCCACCTTGCAAATCTAGTCATGTGTTCAGGGTCTGCTGTAGTACGCAGTACTCCACTCTGGCCACTCACACGCAGTAGTACGTAGTCCACTAAGTTTAGCTAGACAACAATAAAATGAATTGAAAAGGCAAAGTAGATAAGAACCAAGTCTAAGAGAGGTATGACATAATAGAAAATCGGGTTCACATATGATGATGCAGTTGCAAAACAAAACAAAACAAAGAACGAATGAACGAAAGGATGAAGTCATGAGATTAGTAAGTAGTGGAAAGAGGTGGTGGAGCCATGCGAGGAGGAGGTGTTTTAGGTTTGGTGGGGGTCTAACACCACTTTGAGAGAAAAAGAGGCGCATCCAATGATTTTCTAAATCTCCCGCATGCCGACGACGTCTTCTCCGTGGTGGCTCGTAGGGGCCTATATCACAGTAACAAGATAATAAACATGCACAGTATAAAGTAAAATCGATAATTGTTAGTGGCAAAGATTTTAGTTCAGAGCAAAGTTTTGTCATGATATTACTGGTCTATGACAATGTTAATTACCTATTTGCAGTCATGGATCTTTCGGTGTTTGTAAAACTGCTATATGATCTGTCATCGACATGTACCCACGAAAAATGTTATCTCAACTTTCTTATGTAATGCTAAATCAAGCAGTGTATGATATGATCTTGGAAAAGCATATCTAGCTAAACCTCACTTCACTTTCCGCATGCTCATATATATGTATGTATATATCCCACTCAACAAGCCAAACGCTGCTAAAGCGTCAGCCATGATAATGATTTGGCAACACTTTTAAGTGGTACAAGATCAGACAAACCAAAAGATTTGTTAATGTTTTCCAAGTAGGTTAGTCTCTTTCTAACTTTTCTTTTTTTGATAGGATTTTCTAAGCATGACTTATATTATGATGACTAATGTAGCTAAGCAACAAATTAACAATCTTTGGTTGATCTTGACAGTAGCTAGCATGATTCACAAGCCATGTTATGCAACAATATATACTTGATTCAAATCTTCATTAATTATATAGTTGTTGTGTAAAGAATGTGAACACATAAATAACGAAGGTACCTTCGTGTTCACAAACAATATTCGCATGACTGACGAAATCAATGAGACAGAATAATACATATAAAGCAACATAAAGCCGAAACCTGATGGACTCGGAGCCTTCGTGCTCGCTCTCGTCTAGCCATACAAGTTTGATTATGATGATTTCACAATATATATAATAGACAAATACGATGTATGGTATGAAAATCAGAAGATCTAAAGTGCGGAATATAAATGAGACGATGATTTATGTGGTTCAGCTCTAAGGCCTACGTCCACGGGGTTGGTGTTTCACTATATGTTCAAAGATTACAAGGATAGTCGGGTGACTTTGAGCGAGGAACGAAGCTAGGAGGGAAATAAATCTCATACTTACTCTCTTACAATTTCTCTCTCCTAAACTCTCTCTTACTCTGGCTAAAAAATGGTCGACCTCCTCTCCATTAGTGGGTTGGGGTATTTATAGGCTTCTTTGGTAGGTCCCTTTCTTCGAGTACAGCCGTCATTATCGTCTTGGTTACTGCGTCTGCCCGATGATGTCTTCGTTCCGACCCAGCGTCTTCCAACGGTATTATGAAGAAACGAAGATAGACCTTCTTCTTCTCCATTAGATCTTTGACACGTACCCTATGACTAGGGTATTTAATGCGGGTGGTTGGGGCAGTCCGCACGCGTCAGGCGGCTGTCTGATGCCCCTGTCACATCCCTGTCGGCGAGGCTCATCCCAGCCCTTGATCTTGGATCTTCCTCGTGATGGAGTAAAATAAATCCCTTGGTGTTCTATGGCACTTCGCGGTAGCTTGCTCTTATGATGCCCCTTGATCCTTCGTCGTTGGATTGGTTTGACGATGAATAGGTGTAGATGACAGATGCCCCTTGAGTGTTGGGACGTGGCATCATGTCTCGATGTCTAAGAGTTGTGTATCTTCCACGTGTGGTTACTCTAACACGTGGCAGATGATGAATCATGTATATACAAGATCAGTTTGGAGGGTCATGTTACCTAATCAAAGCAAATGAATATCACCTTGAAAACATTAAAATGCAACAATATAAGTGTGGGTATTTGGTGCCATTTGCAAAGCAAATCAACGTACTATATATAATATGAGCATGAATTGACATGCAGACATTGCATTCTGTTTTCTTCTTCAGTGAATTAGAATGTTGACGAGTTTAATAAAAGCATATACTATTTAGATTTTATGACCGAAGACCGAAAACCAAAACAGAAGAAAAAAGAAAATTTTCTAACTTAAAGAGAATAATAAATAATATAATTTCTTAATTAAAGTTTTATATTCACATCCCTACCAATTAACAACTTGAAAGTTTCATAATCTCTGTTTTGTCAAGTTAAGAATTTGTTTGGCAGGTTAATGATTTGTTTAGTTAAAGAAGAAGAAAGAAAGAGATCAAATCTGAGATGATTAGATATGATAAATATTCTAATGCCATAAATCAATTTTGTTATCATCATTCTTTATGTAGATTGGGGGCATCAATCATCTTTATAACCAAAAAGAACCTCTTTGTTTGGCACCAACATTCAACTATGACTCTTTCAAAACTTAATCATGATTAAAGCAAGTAAGCTTAATTAATCTTAATAGCATAGGGCAGGGTTTTACTGTTGGAGAAAATGAGTTTTAATAAAAGGTTTTTGGTTTTGGTGTGGTTAGATCTAATGACCTAAGGGTCTAAGGATACTTCCTCATTTTGTGAGTGAATAAAATGTGTATTTAGTCCCACATTGTGGAAAACTAAAAAAGAGCTCCACTATATAACCATTTGCTTATAGATATACTAGGTATCACCCCGGCCTACGGTCGGGACTCAACCTTTTGGTGATAGCCAATATATAAGTTTAATCAGGGCCTATGGTTGTTATCCCCTCTTCGGAGTTAATTTCTGGTTCTTTAAAGAATTTAACTGTCTTGTATAAGCAACAATAAATTTTTGGTAACAAACAAACATAGTTTAATGATTGTAGCTTACTGTATTTTTATGTATGCACTAACATTAAAAACGAAGAAATTTATTTCTAATATCTTTCATCGTATTGTGCCGATGACAATATACCATTTACGGCAATGACAATAGTTACACAGCTTCTCTAGCGATTGCTCCAGCTATATTATAGTGCCTGCTTCAAAATAGATTGCCTGGAGACATAAAATCTTGAAGTCCATTTGATAACTTTGTAGACAATAAGAATTTCAACATGCTAAAAAAAAATGCATCTTAATCCTAATGAGTCACCTGAAAATTTCTAACAATTAGTCCAGCTCCACCTTCTTTAGAGAAAGAATTTGGGACCTACCATAGTTTATAGGAACGACAATCCTATGAGAGGAAGCTTGTGAAAAGATCGATAATGATGTTTCACAATATTATGCAGAATATGACCAGTAACGCCGGTCTGTGTAGCAGTATATGTGTTATGACTGAGACGTAGAATGTAAGATGATGGATTCTTTCAAGCCTAAATTAATCACTATCGAAAAAACATTAAAAGACATTAAAAGACACTCTCTGCAGTAATGAAAGTCCAAACCGTAGTCTATACCTCCATTTTCCTATTGATATAGATAGCTCAAAAACACACTACATGAAAAAAATTCTACAGATCAGGTTCATTAATTAGCTATCGAGCATACAACCCTGAAATGTAGAAGAATGACACCAAAATTAATCACTATCGAAAAAACATGAAAATCATTCATTAAACGTATACTGTTGTTGATGGTGGTTTTTAAACAAGGGGTAAAATCGTAAAACCCCATGACCTAGTGTTACCCGCAACACATTAACTAAGAGCATTTAACTCAAGTGTAAATAATTAATAGGGGTATTTTTTCAAAATACCAGATTAGGGTTTTTCGACACAGAACCCTAATTCCAAAACCAAGCCGCACACTGCGCACCATGGCAACAATGCCAAACCAAGCCGCACACTGCGCACCATGGCAATAATGCCAAACCATGGCAACAATGCCAAACCAAGCCGCACACTGCGCACCATGGAAACAATGCCAAACCAAGCCGCACACCGCGCACCATAGCAACAATGCCAAACCAGCCGCCATGCACCATGGCAACAATGCCAAACCAAGCCGCACACCGCGCACCATGGAAACAATGCCAAACCAAGCCGCACACTGCGCACCATGGCAACAATGCCACAATGCCAAACCAAGCACACCCGCACACCAAGCCGCGCGCACCATGGCAACAATGCCAAACCAAGCCGCACACCACCATGGCAACAATGCCAAACATGCAAAACCATGGCAAAACCAAACCAAGCCGCACACGCGCGCACCATGGCATCGCGCACCATGGACGCCAAAACCAAACTACATATCGCACTCATTGGCAACCATGCCAAACTAAGCCGCTATGCCATTGGCACATGCCAAATATAGCGCCCTGGGCTTGCAAAACGTGCAACTAGGTCAACATGGCCGTACGTGCCATTGGCACATGCCAACACGTACCACAAGCCACATTTCTAAGCCGCTATGCCATTGGCACATGCCAAATATAGCGCCCTGGGCTTGCAAAACGTGCAACTAGGTCAACATGGCCGTACGTGCCATTGGCACATGCCAACACGTACCACAAGCCACATTTCCAAGCCGCTATGCCATTGGCGCATGCCAAATATAGCGCCCTAGGCTTACAAACCATGCAACCTAGGCCAAGTCGGCCACGCATGCCATTGGCACATGCCAACATGCTCGTTGGTAGCTTCTCCTACCAAGGCCACGGCCCTAAAGGCCACGCATGCCATTGGCACATGCCAACATGCTCGCTGGTAGCTTCTCCTACCAAGGCCACGGCCCTAACGGCCACGCATGCCATTGGCACATGCCAACATGCTCGATGGTAGCTTTTCTTACCAAGGCCACGACTCTAACGGCCACGCATGCCATTGGCATATGCCAACATGCTCGCTGGTAGCTTTTCTTACCAAGGCCACGGCCCTAACGGCCACGCATGCCATTGGCACATGCTAACATGCTCATTTGGTAGCTTTTCTTACCAAGGCCACGGCCCTAACGGCCACGCATGCCATTGGCACATGCCAACATGCACGCCGGTAGCCTAACTTGCAAACCGTGCAACCTACCACCAAGGCACTCGCACATGCCATTGGCACATGCCAAACACACACGCCGGTAGCCTAACTTGCAAACCGTGCAACCTACCACCAAGGCAATTGCCATTGGCACATGCCAAACACACACGCCGGTAGCCTAACTTGCAAACCGTGCAACCTACCACCAAGGCATTCCGCACATGCCAAACACACACACGCCGGTAGCCTAACTTGCAAACCGTGCAACCTACCACCAAGGCATTCCACACACGTCATTGGCACATGCCACATGCGCCCCTAGCAAAGCACCACTTGCACTCAAGATGCAACCAACACTCGAGACATCAACACAAACCGGGGATGCTTTCCGGGGTTTTGGTTTGGCGGTCACATCTTGCGGCGTACACTACGCTCACATTAAGAAAGCGTGAAAAGGAATAAAGCGGTCAAATAAATGAGGAAATAATGGTGAAAACGTTTTCACCCATTAACACCATGCGGTTACCACCTCCTCTAATTATTTCACCCTTTAATCTCTTCCTTCATGAGACCAGGGTATGTTTCAAACTCGACTTGTATAAATAGGTCTTACCTATTTCCACCGGACAACAAGTCTCGGTCGGGAGAAAAATACCACACTCTCGGAAAAGGTAACTTTGCAAGCTCTCCAAAAGCTTTCATCTCTTGCAAGCTTCCGAAGTTTCCACTTTCGATACAAGTCGAGACACTACTCTCCCTGCACTATTCTGGTCTCAACACCTTTCTTTGCTTCCCTCCCCAAATCAACCCTTCTCCTACACTTTGTGACCGAAGCAAGTCTGGAACGGCCATTTCTTGGTTTAGGCCGGACTTGTACAGATTGATCTCTCGAATCTATACAGTGCTCACGTGCAGCACATTTGTTTAGGGTTTGAACCAGTTTCTCACTCACCTACCGAATTTATCGAAATCGACAGAAACGATTTTCACCCATAAACAATTGGCGACCACAGCGGGAGGATTGATCTATCGGCTACAATGTCAGACTGTCGATCTCGTTCTTCGACCCAGATGTCAAGATGGTAGGGGACTTGCCGAAGATGCTACCACTCGATCCGACTCAACTACCAGACAACCCGGTTATCAGTTGTTAAAACTACACCTAAAACCGGGACTCGTGAAGACGCTACCAGCAATTGGGGACTAAGCGGCAATGCTACCAAAGAAAGCCGCCTTGCTACCAAACAAAGCCGCCTTTTACTTGGAGAGAGGCGTGTTTGCAAGTGAGTAAATTTAGATTGGGCAAGATATACGATCTGTTTTTAGGTTCTTAATAAAACCGCCATACTATTGCGTCTTGTGCCTATTGCTAGCACACACTTTCATAAAAGCAATATTCCTTTCCCAAAACATAATCAGAGTTATATTATCAAAACCATTCATCCCAGAAATAATCCAATATCCTCAAAAGCTAATGTTTATCTATGAACCCAAGAAATCCAGGAAGACAAAAACCATAAACCAGGCGCTTTGTTTGCCTTTCAAAAAAAAAAAAAAATTCACCTACCCGTACATACCTGCTTTGCACAATAACAATTACCTGTCACTATTAGCAGACGTTACTACAGTGACATTTGAAGAATTATTTATGATGAAGTATTTCCACAAGTTTATGAAAGGCATACCTATGGCTACGGTTTACACCAAAGACAAGAAAACAATAAAACAAATTGAAAGAGAAACTTTTGGAGTACATAGGTTTGGGATATGCTTTCCCACTTTGTCACTATCGCGCTACCGCTAACACCATGACGTGATAACAAAGATACGAGGTAAAAAGGGGAGCCAACCCATTTCATAAGCATAACACTTTTTGAATTTGAATAAGGAAAGGATTTCCTGTTTGAGCTACGTATGGAAGAGGCAACTGGGCCCACAAGAACAAGTCCAAGCCACGCCAAGCCAGCACCATGCCAAGCCAATGGTCCATACCATACCGAAATCCAAGCCAGCGTCCACACCAAGTCAGCGCCCATTCCAAGACGATCCAGCGCCTACCAGACGCGTTTCCCGGATGCGCTTACCTGACGCGCTTGCCAGACGCGCACGCCAGCGCTTGCCAGAAGCGCTTTCCATAAGCGCTTGCCAGACGCGCTTGCCAGACGCCCTTACCAGGCACACATGCCGCACACGCATGCCAGCCGCAGTACCACACTTTGTGCTAACAGGTTTGCATCCTTCCAGCGCTAACATCTTGCGCCCTTCCAAAGACCATCCTCGCCCTTCAAAACAGCGCCATGGCTCCAAAGACTTCGTGATCAAAACCATGTCATCTCGCACGATACACTTACGATCACTGAACAGAGCCACTTCCGCCACCCCAACGGTTCTTCAAGCATGAAAGCTCCAACCGTCACAGAGACGCTACTCCACCATCGGGGCAAGATCTTTGGAAGATCCGGAAGAAGCCGACCTCTTTTTAGCACTTGTTGATTCGATGAAAAGAAGAAAGATACTTGGCGGAGACGCGCGTTATAGATGAAGTGGCTCGCGTTGCTCTTGAACGCCCAGTAGAAGGGGAGAATCAATCCAATTTCGTCACACGTGAAGATCAGGAAGGACTTCTCCAAAATCGAAAGCAATGGAAATCAACAACTCTCCTGAGTTCACGGAGACCCTTCTTACGTCGGGACCCTCATAATTGGAACTTCGCCCACAAAGTCGTATGATCTATGATGAAACAGTTATGTGAGATTCTATATTTCTCCAAGGCATAGCATCAAGACATATTTACATCTCTCAACCGCACTGCATCAGGAAAGCAGGCGTTTCCATCCAGGGAAGCTGTTCCCAAACCCCAACCTCTCCTAGAAAGCACGATCGATGATGTAATCGGGGACTCCTAACCTCTTTTCTCTTGAGGGATGTCGAGTTTGACAGAACGTGACGTGACCTCCGACTTCAAAATGGTAGCTATCAAGGCTCTGAGAGTTGCAAGATGTCGTTTCAACGTTCCCTCCAGAAGTAGCTCCGCATCAACGTTCTCTCCAGAAGTAGCTACGCATCAACGTTCTCCAGCAGCGGCTTCACTTCAACGTTCTCTTCAATGACACTCCTTCCTGCAAAGGGTCGTGCCGCCACACTCCCCATATCAAGGAACATAGTCACAGCCAGCCAATCTTCGTAGTCATGGACACCTTTTAATCCATCTCGCCAAAACTCGTGATCATGGACAGTTTGCTCGCTTACGCATCCGGCCAATCCTTTTACGTCCACGGAAGCTCATAGAATATCATCCAACCTACTTTGTTACCACGACAATGTAGTTTCTCCTGATTACATCTCCTACCAAGAACTGTTGCCCCTCATTCGTTGATACCGGCCAGAGCTTCACCGCAAAGAAGCAATTACTACAAAGATGGAAACACGTAAACCATACTTGAGAACGGAAGATATACATGGGATCCCTTCACTGTCAAAGCTATGAAGAACAGTCCACCAAAAATCCGTACCCACAACAAGGTCCTCTACTCTTCAAGGGTGCAGCGCAAGAACATCATCACCTCTCTGTCTAGAAGACGCCTTCAACACTTTACGAGGCTGCGGAGGATCCCGAGCCTGCACTATCCAGAATATGTCATCATGTAATTTCTGAGCATCCAAGTGTCACATCCAGAAGAGTACGATAGGCTTATATCAAATCCCGTGGAGGGGGGATTCAAGGCGATATAATGAAAGTTTTACGAGCCGCGGGAATTTCTCAACATGAATCCGTACATGTGCATCGAAAACTCCAAAAGCACGCTAGAAGGTTACATTCACGTATTCATCCATTCCATCATATCAAACCGAAGTATGACCGGGGACTTCTCGCTGCATCCCATTTCGTAAGATAGAGCCCTAAATCAGCGTCCTCCAAGTCTGCAGCAGTTAACAAGGACGATTCGAAGGAAGGGGGACGACTAGGTCATCCTCGTCGATAATGATGTGACGCATGCTCCAACAGGATATCTCTCGCACAAAAGGGAAATTTTCCATTTATACAACAAGCGGCGGTAAAGTGTACGACAGTCCTCCAAAGAAGAAGAAAACATACCGAGAGAAATTCAACAAGAAGAACCTTTTCTCAAACGAGGGAGATGATGCAGTTGCGTTGGGTTTGAATACAAAACCTTTAAAAAGGAAAGGAAGCAATGAGGGACATAACGCTTCCAGATTTTTGGCATGAACGATGCCCTAATCGAAGCCGCGCGTGAAGGAAAGGCAAAATAAGGAAACTTTGCTATCTGTAGAAACACCTACTCCCTCCTTGTTCACACCGATCCCATCAAGTCACGTCAGCAAGCACGCACAGCTTCCCTACCTTGCGCCGGTCCCACCAGCTAGCACGCTCAGTTCTTCCAACTCACGCCAACTTCCCAATGACCGCCCAAGTTACGCTTGCAAGCACGCACAGCTTCCACACCTTGCGCCGGTCCCACCAGCTGGCACGCCAACTTCCCAACGTCGCCCAAGTTGCACCGGCCCCACCAATTGCACCGACTTCCCAACGTCGCCCAAGCTGCACCGGCCCCACCAATTGTGCTAGCCTCCCGATTTGTGCAAAACTACCATAGGCAAGGATTCCAAATCCTATTTATAAAAGGTCAGACAAGCCTCCTCAATTCTCTTTACGGTTTCATTGTTGATAGTTTGTCACCATCTTATGCTTACCTCGCAACAAAGCCCCTGTTCCGAGCTAAGCAGGGGACTTAATGTTGATGGTGGTTTTTAAACAAGGGGTAAAATCGTAAAACCCCATGACCTAGTGTTACCCGCAACACATTAACTAAGAGCATTTAACTCAAGTGTAAATAATTAATATGGGTATTTTTTCAAAATACCAGATTAGGTTTTTCGACCACGTAACCCTAATTCCAAAACCAAGCCGCACATGCGCACCATGCAACAATGCCAAACCAAGCCGCATATGTGCGCACCATGGCAACAATGCCAAACCAAGCCGCACACTGCGCACCATGGCAACAATGCCAAACCAAGCCGCACACTACGCACCATGGCAACAATGCCAAACCAAGCCGCACACTGCGCACCATGGCAACAATGCCAAACCAAGCCGCACACTGCGCACCATGGCAACAATGCCAAACCAAGCCGCACACCGCGCACCATGGCAACAATGCCAAGCCAAGCCGCACACTCGCGCACCATGGCAACAATGCCAAACCAAGCCGCACACTGCGCACCATGGCAACAATGCCAAACCAAGCCGCACACTGCGCACCATGGCAACAATGCCAAACCAAGCCGCACACTGCGCACACTGCAACAACGCCAAAACCAAGCCGCACACTGCGCACCATGGCAGCGACGCCAAAACCAAACTACATATCGCACTCATTGGCAACCATGCCAAACTAAACCGCTATGCCATTGGCACATGCCAAATATAGCTCCCTGGGCTTGCAAAACGTGCAACTAGGTCAACATGGCCGTACGTGCCATTGGCACATGCCAACACGTACCACAAGCCACATTTCTAAGCCGCTATGCCATTGGCACATGCCAAATATAGCGCCCTGGGCTTGCAAAACGTGCAACTAGGTCAACATGGCCGTACGTGCCATTGGCACATGCCAACACGTACCACAAGCCACATTTCCAAGCCGCTATGCCATTGGCGCATGCCAAATATAGCGCCCTAGGCTTACAAACCATACAACCTAGGCCAAGTCGGCCACGCATGCCATTGGCACATGCCAACATGCTCATTTGGTAGCTTCTCCTACCAAGGCCACGGCCCTAACGGCCACGCATGCCATTGGCACATGCCAACATGCTCATTTGGTAGCTTCTCCTACCAAGGCCACGGCCCTAACGGCCACGCATGCCATTGGCACATGCCAACATGCTCATTGGTAGCTTTTCTTACCAAGGCCACGGCCCTAACGGCCACGCATGCCATTGGCACATGCCAACATGCTCGCCCGGTAGCTTTTCTTACCAAGGCCACGGCCCTAACGGCCACGCATGCCATTGGCACATGCCAACATGCATTTGGTAGCCTAACTTACCAAGGCAACCTACCACCAAGGCCACGCATGCCATTGGCACATGCCAACATGCACGTTTGGTAGCCTAACTTGCAAACCGTGCAACCTACCACCAAGGCATTCCGCACATGCCATTGGCACATGCCAAACACACACGTTTGGTAGCCTAACTTGCAAACCGTGCAACCTACCACCAAGGCATTCCGCACATGCCATTGGCACATGCCAAACACACACGCTGGTAGCCTAACTTGCAAACCGTGCAACCTACCACCAAGGCATTCCACACACGTCATTGGCACATGCCACATGCGCCCTAGCAGCACCACTTGCACTCAAGATGCAACCAAGACTCGAGACATCAACACAAAATGGGGGATGCTTTCCAGGGTTTTGGTTTGGCGGTCACGGATTGCAGCGTACACTATGCTCACATTAAGAAAGCGTGAAAAGGAATAAAGCGGTCAAATAAATGAGGAAATAATGGTGAAAACGTTTTCACCCATTAACACCATGCGGTTACCACCTCCTCTCATTATTTCACCCTTTACTCTCTTCCTTCATGAGACTAGGGTACGTTTCAATCTCGACTTGTATAAATAGGTCTTACCTATTTCCACCAGACAACAAGTCTCGGTCAGGAGAAAAATACTACACTCTCAGAAAAGGAAACTTTGCAAGCTCTCCAAAAAGCTTTCATCTCTTGCAAGCTTCCGAAGCTTCCACTTTCTGATACAAGTCGAGACACTACTCTCCCAGAATTATTCTGGTCTCAACACCTTTCTTTGCTTCCCTCCCCAAATCAACCCTTCTCCTCCACTTTGTGACCGAAGCAAGTCCGGAACGGCCATTTCTTGGTTTAGGTAGGACTTGTACAGATTGATCTCTCGAATCTATAAAGTGCTCACGTGCAGCACATTTGTTTAGGGTTTGAACCAGTTTATCACTCACCTACCGAATTTACTGAAATCGGCAGAAACGATTTTCACCCATAAACAACTGTATTGCGCAAACTCCAGGTGGAATGTTGTATTCATTAAACGTATAGTCGTATACTGTATAGTGAAAATCATTCACTATCGCTATTCATTCAAATAGCGATATATATGGCTCCAGGTGGAATCAGTTGAGCACTGACTTGTGCAAACTTCATGCATCCATATCCTCCCATAATCCAACTACGCCATACTGAAAATCGGCGTAATACAAATATTTAAATTCGGAATTATAATCACAAACTAAGACCATGCAATTATACTCACAATGTTCTCCCATAATACTTTTCGCACCCAACCCTTAACGTTACAGTAATTCACTTATTATTGTTAACGTTGCAATAATTCACGTTACAGTAATTTAAAAGTAGTTAAATGAAAACCAATTTAGTGTTATACGATTCAATAAAAGGGCTCAGTTGAAATTTAACATTGACCTTGAATAGGAGAGTAAAAAAAGAAAAGAAACTACTATCGGTTGGGAATACAAACTTGACCATGTAAGTAGTTGGTTTTTTATAAGATCGAATGAGTTTTTAGATGAAAAACAACCTAGGTTACCAATTGAAACCATGATTACAGGTAGTGGGATAAAGAAGAAACCATCTCTCAATATTCAATACAACAGATTTAGTAGACCATGAAATTAAATTAGTTACGGTCAAGGTAGAAACATGGTTAGTAATTAGCTAACCACAACCATTTTATTACAGAAATCTGCTCTAATTCTAAGTTAGGAATTTTTTTTAAGTTAGGACTCTGTTTACGCAATTAGCGATTAGTTGATCTTAAGGTTAGTCGGGGAATAGACATGGCTAGTCAGGTCAGATCCATAGTCGTGGCTGGGCCACGTTATAATCTTTACCGTCCAAAATTTTAGACGATCTCAACCGTCCTTTGTCCATCATAGACACCACCCTTCCTTCACCACCCTTCCTTGGAACATTGATTAATAAACGAGGGTGGAGCTGGTGCACCATGCACCAAGTCTAGTGTTTACTTGAAATTATTTTTGCAAGATTTTTCTTTAAGAAATTAATTCCAGAAATAAGATGTTGAGTTCAAGCGTAGGTAACTTGCATTGTGATAACTCAAGTTATATCGCAGTCTTATCCTGGACACATCTTCGCCGGTTAGTATACCCGTGAACTAATGTGTTAAGGACAACTTGAACCTGTGATTCTGCCCTCGTCAAGTTGTTCGTGGTAGATTGTCCGATTCAATTTTGTTACATATTATTTGATACATCTAACGTATTGTTCATTGTTGCAAGATTTCCAACAGTTATGTAAATTCAACTTGACCAATGCAGGTGGAAAACATTTATCTTTCAAACATTTTTTTTTTTTATATAATATATTACATCCTATGAATGAATACAATTATGAATGATGTTGGATTACTCTAGTGAAATTGTAATATGTTGTTTTCTTTTTAATTTTTTTCAAATAAGAAAGTCACTACGGATTGTAATCCAAAATGAAAAAGTAATCTGAATGTGAATATTTGATTTCCTAGTTGTGATGATTTTATGTGTTGATATCTATGTGTCCTAGGTAGGACCTAATAAGCTAAGCTATTGAACTTTGAATTGAATACCCATAGATAGAAAGGTAAAGAAAGAAAAGAGATAATTTATAAGAAATCTAAAAGAATGAATAAAATTTTGAAAGGTGGAAAACGAAAGAAGAAGATAAAAAAAATGCTGTCTTTAATAAAAAATGGTGTTCCACCACCAAACAAGCACCCTGAACCAAGACCCACCATTCTTTATCAGTGGATGGACTTCCCTTCCCTGCTAAAATTATAAAAATGAGAGCATAAATCTGATTTCTTACTTTTGATTATCATCTTCAATCCTTCTTTTCCCGTCTCCCTCAAGAAAAGAAAATAAAAGAAGAAGAGAATCGACCAATGTTGTTACGTACAGTGGCTGCTAAGACGTACGTTAGGCAGTTGTAAGTTGTGGCCATATTCAGATTCTTTTTACCGGCCAAAAACAATTATTTTATTACATTATAGTATTTTTGTTGGTTGTAAGGATATTTTTTTTGGGATACGAATGTTGAATAAAACAGTTCTCTATCACAAAGAATTCTTTAAGTAAAAAGAAGAACAACATGAAAAGAAGGAGATTCCAATTTCCTTTTCTTTTGTTGAAAAGAAGAAACAAGTAATAAGAAAGAAAGAAACCTTGGGGTTATCAAGACATTTAACCTTTGGAATTTGATTACTTACACCTCTCAATGCTCTCATGAGTCAAGTAATTCGATTTCATTTGCTTATCAACCATCTAATTAACAAAAACAAACAAAATTATAAAAAAAAGATGTACTTTCAATGGCTCGGAGATGGAGTTTAATGTAACTTTTTAGGCTAAAATGAACATGTGAAAGTACTTCTTTTCCAGAGACGAAAGAAACACCTGAGATGCAGGACACACACAGAAAAAAGGAAAAAAAATGGTCCGTACGAGCCCTAGTACATTCTTATGAAGCAAGTCGTTTTCTTAAGAGAATTAATTGTGTGGAACAAATTAAATTGTGTATAGAAGTTGCTTTGGAGAATGCAATAATGGAAAGGGTTGTGCACTGCATGGATGTTATAGGTCATGGTATAGTGGGAATGTTGCGAACCGTCCTTAGTGGTTGGCACTGACACGTTTTCATGTTCCAAAACAGAAATGATGTAACTCATCATGTATGCGCAATGACCAACCGGATCCCATTCACAACAAGTTGATTGATTACATAGTTTACAGCAGCTAGCTGTTAACATACATAATAGAAAGAAAAAAAGCTAGCTCTAGCTCATCAACCGATCACTTTATTATATATATCCTTTGAGAGGAGAAATGATGATGGAGTAATTCTAAGTTAGTATTATTATTGATAATTGATGATGACCCTGAACCCTAATTAAGAATAAATTAGAAGATTGATTATAATTGGCTAGACATGCATCATGATGTGTACCTTTTTTTTTTTTTTTTTTTTTGAATGTGGGCTCTCTCCCCCCTTATTCTCTTCTTGAGTCTTCTCCTCTCTTTCACTCTCAGTCGTAGAATCAGTCTCTTTCTCTCTATATATTGTGTGTGTGTGGGTCGTCCATTTCAGCTTGAGAGTTAAGAAGAAGAAGAAGAAGAAGAAGCTTAAGGGGAAACAATAACAAACAGATAAAAAGAAACAAACACCTCCCACTAACAACAACAACAACCATTCTAGATAGATATCCATTTCTCATATTCATTCATACATACCGGATAATACCAACAACCTTACTGTTACTGCAACTCAGGAAACAACAATCATGTCATCTTCCCAGCCGCAAAACACGGCTGTCCTCCCTTACCCAGTTCGCTCCAATCTTCCGCCCAAATCCGTACTCACACTTCCCTTGCACCCAATTACACTCAAGGTCTGTCAGTCTGTCTCTCTTTATCTTTATCTGTTGAAGTTGTGTACTAGTAGTACTGATTACTAACTTATACTATATTGTTTTTTGGTTTCAGTTTGAAGAAGTGGTGTACAAGATCAAATTAGAGCAACATAAAGGAGGATTCTGTTGGAATGGTACATGGAGTTCCAAAGAAAAGACTATTTTGAATGGAATGACAGGTATGGTTTGTCCGGGAGAGATTTTAGCGATGCTCGGCCCGTCCGGAAGTGGCAAGACCACCCTCCTGACAGCTCTTGGCGGTCGGCTTAATGGAAAGCTCTCAGGTAAGATCACCTACAATGGCCAGCCATTTTCAAGCCCCATCAGGCGGCAAATTGGATTTGTCGCGCAGAACGATGTTCTCTACCCACACTTAACCGTGGCTGAGACGCTCATCTTCACCTCCCTGCTCCGCCTGCCTGACAGCTTGACCAAAGAAGAGAAGGTTGAACATGCTGATCATGTGATTAACGAGCTAGGCCTGAACCGGTGCAGGAATAGCATGATAGGAGGTCCCCTGTTTAGAGGAATTTCAGGTGGTGAGAAAAAGAGAGTAAGCATTGGACAAGAAATGTTGATCAATCCAAGTCTACTGTTGCTCGACGAACCCACCTCGGGTCTAGACTCAACTACTGCTCAACGTATCTTGACCACGATAAAGCACTTGGCAAGCGGAGGCAGAACAGTGGTCATCACTATTCACCAGCCGTCCAGCAGACTTTACCACATGTTTAACAAGGTGGTGTTGCTTTCAGAGGGTTGTCCAATCTACCATGGACCTGCATCCACTGCCTTGGATTATTTCTCCTCGATTGGATTTTCCACTTCTGTCACTGTCAATCCTGCTGATCTCTTACTTGACCTGGCAAACGGTATGTGATCCTACATTTGTATTGATGTGCTTGTTAGCTTTCCTATGGTAAATACTCTCTCCGTTTCGGGAAAAGTGATTCAATTTGGTCTATTTTTTGGTAAAAATGAAAAAGTGAAAGTAAAGTGAAAGAATCACTTTTCCTGAAACGGGGGTAGCAGAATGCTTGGGGAATTGCACTGACAATGGTGTGGTTGAATTGCAGGAATTGCGCCTGATTGCAAAAGAACGGAGGATGAAGAAGGCGGAGATTCTCCTCAAGACGGTGGTGGAAGCACAGAAAAAGAGCAAAAATTGGTCAGGGAAGCACTTATCTCTGCTTATGACAAGAACATAGCAACAAGGTTGAAGGCTGAACTTTGCGGGGCTATAGACATGAACAATAACCCCTGCTATGCTGGTGCCACCACTAATGATTCATACAAATGTGAGTAGTTGTCAGTTTTTTTTCTTTCTCTCTTTTCTGCAAGCTTCAGAGATTCAGTGTGCTGTTTATTGTCAGTCTGAAGAATTGCTTTTGATGACTTTGAATGAAGCAGGGAACACTGTCAAGTCTGAAGAGTGGGGCACCAGCTGGTGGAGGCAATTTAAAGTGCTGCTCAGGAGAGGGCTTAAGGAGCGTAGATACGAAGCATTCAACAAATTGAGAATTTTCCAAGTAATAACTGTTGCCATTCTTGCTGGTCTCCTCTGGTGGCACTCCCCTCCATCACACATCCAGGATCGCGTAAGACTCAATATCTTAGAAAACAAAGAAGAACAATATATAACTCCTCACTGCAAACATTCTTTTTAACATGCTTCATTCTGTCTGCAGATTGGGTTGCTCTTTTTCTTCTCAGTCTTTTGGGGTTTCTTCCCACTCTACAACGCCGTTTTCACATTTCCACAAGAACGAGCTATGCTCATCAAAGAACGTTCATCGGGCATGTACCGCCTCTCCTCTTATTTCCTAGCCAGGACTGCAGGGGACCTTCCTATGGAGCTTGCTCTCCCCACAGTATTCGTCATCATTATCTATTGGATGGGTGGACTCAAACCAGATCCAACAACCTTCGTTCTATCCCTACTTGTTGTACTCTTTAGTGTCCTGGTATCTCAAAGCTTAGGTCTTGCATTTGGTGCTATCCTGATGGATGTCAAACAAGCCACCACCTTGGCCTCAGTCACCACTTTGGTTTTCCTTATGGCTGGAGGCTATTACATTCAGCAGATCCCTGTCTTCATTGTCTGGTTGAAGTACTTGAGCTTTAGCTTCTACTGTTACAAGCTTCTTCTTGGAGTACAATACACTGACAACGATTATTATGAGTGCTCGAACGGAGATTTCTGCAGAGTGGTTGATTTTCCTGCAGTAAAGTCCATGGGTTCAGATCACTTGTGGATAGATGTCTGTATCATGGCTCTGATGTTGGTTGGTTATCGGATAGTTGCTTATCTGGCGTTGCGCAGGGTGCAAGTAAGATAATGGTAGACAATACTCCAGCTTCCGAAGGATCTTGCCTGCATTTCATCGAAGAACACATATATGGTTGAAGAGTTTTTTCTGTTTTCCTCAACCTAGAAATTATTACATAATCTGAGATTTTGACACTCTAGGATCGCCTTGTTCCTGGTCAGAGTTACATGTACTTGCCTTTTGTTTAAGTACTACTAGTTTAAATCATAGAAATACAAGTGATAATAATACTAACTTGGAATTTTATTTCTCTGCACAAACTATTCTGAAATTCTGAACAAATGATATGTGCATTACAAAAATGGAAAGCAGCACCAGGATTTGCATTCATGCTGCAACTACATATAGAAAGATAGTGTTGAAAAATAAAGAAAAACAGAAAAGAAAACGAGACAGGGCACCCAATTCCATTACTCTTTTCTGTAGAACCTGATGCGCGAATTTTCATTATGAGTTAATGTACTGCAGCAAATTTTTGGTTCTCTTCTTATTCTTCAGCTTTCTGAAGGCACACGATTCTATTTGCCGGATTCTTTCTCTGCTCACACCCATTAATTCCCCAATCTCCTGCAATGTTTTCATCCTTCCATCTTCCAGCCCAAACCTCCACCGGACCACCTGCTTCTCCCTTGGATTGAGAGTGCATAGCACTTTTTCCAGATCCTGCCTCATGAATTGCTTGATAAGTATATCTTCAGATGTTTCATCATCTGGATTTGAAATTATTTCCTGAAAGACAAAGGGATAACTCATCAATAAATGAATCAGAATAAGAGCATATGGTGCGATTATACTAAAGGAAAGAGAACCAGAAGGACATACCGAAGGCTTTAGACTCTCATTGATCCCAAACTTCTGGTCAAGAGATCTTGGAGCTTTGGGAGTGAGTAATACAGCCATTAGCCTCTTCATTGACAACCCTGTCGCCTCTGCAATCTCCTTGTCATCGGGCTGTCTTCCTTTCTCGTTGAACAGCTGCTTTCGAGCTTCCTTTACTCGATAAGTTGCTTCGACCATGTGAAACTGTTCATATTTTGAAAATAGTTTGAGAACAAAAGCTTGGATGGAATCACAACTTTAAAACTGCATCAATAGTTTTAACTAATCTTGTGGACATAAAGGCAATAGACAAGAGCAACTAACAATGCTCAGTAGTACTTGCTTCCTTTCCTTCTTCTAGTGAACCAAATGTCAGATTCTAAAGTGATAATGAACTCGTATCTAGACTCTAGAAGCACTAACTCTCACTATAATCTCACTATAATAAAGATTTTTCCCGTGCAAAAGGGAATTGAGATAGTCAAGGAAAACTTACCGGTAGGCGAATTGTTCTAGATTGATCAGAAAGAGATTTTCGAACTGCCTGCTTAATCCACCAGTGGGCATAAGTTGAAAACTTGAATCCCTTTGAAGCATCAAATTTCTCTGCACCTCTTACAAGGCCTCGACACCCTTCCTGAGATTGGAAAAGGCTTAATGATTACTATTAACATTTTTAGCCACCTGATAAGGTTAAAGGAGAAACAAAATAAATTCACTAGAACAACAAAAATTAGTTTAGTTTTTTTGCTAGCAGTGTTTAGGCTAAATATAAGGAAGAATACAATTAAATATAAATTTTTTACGAAAATTCCATATTGGCACGAATAGTAGAATATCTTGCCAAATTAAAGTTCCTAAAACAGGAAAAAAAAAGAATGACATGAGGTTCAATTTAGATTGGAAAATATAGGTAACCACATCGTTTATATATAATATATAAAAAAAAAAGAGGAATTTGGAATTTTGTTACGGGATATATGGGAGGAGACTCGTGCAGTTATACACCCCACTTCTATCGTAGCCGGACCGAGGATTACGTGGTATTACGGGATATATAGGTGAAAGTTCTTGCTATATATCAACCATACTATACTCTCAACACACAAAAGCTTATTCTCCGCCAAATTTTTTCTCATTTCTGTTCATTTCCCCGTGCAACTTTTTCCCATTTTATTTTCATATGAAGAACTAGTATTAGACGAGGAAAAGACCTCGACATTGTACCACGTCCACGCGTTATCGATTTCAGAAAGGAAATCTAAACCTGTCATTTTTTAATTCTTTTGTATTCCAAGTCTCTAAGAATAGCTCGCGTGGTACGCTGTCGAGGTTTTTTCCTCGTCTAATTCTAGTTCTTCGTAGGAAAAGAAAATGGGAAAAAATTGCAGAGGGAATGAAACAGAAATGGGAAAAAAGTTGACGGAGAATCAGCTTTTGTGTTTTGAGAGTATAGTTGATAGTTTTTTATAACAACATATATGTCCCGTAATACCACATAATCCTCGATCCAGCTACGATTGAAGTGGGGCGTATAATTGCACGAGTCCTACCATATATCCCGTAACTAAATTCGAAATTCCTCTTTTTTATAGTATCTGATTTGATTACCTATTCTTTTTACAATCTAAATTGAACCTCGTGTAGCATTTTTTTACTTTTTCCTGTTTTAGGAACTTTTATTTGGCAAGATATTCGTGCCAATATGGAATTTTCCTAAAAAATCTATACCTAGTTATATTCTTCCTTATATTTAGCCTAAAAACTCCTAGCAAAAACACTAAACTAATTTTTGTTACTCTAGGGAAATTATATTAACTCTCTGAATTAATAGGGTTAAAGGAGAAACAAACCTGAACAAGATCTTGAAGGTTCATTCCCGCCCCCTGATAATTTTTTGCAATAGAAATTACAAGACGTATGTTGCTTTTAATCATTTTGTCTTTGCAAAGGATGCCATAGTTTAAGCGCTTCCTTAGGGTTTTCTGGTCAACTCCAGCTGCTGCGGCCCATTGAGCAAGAGTGGGTTTACCACCACAACGTTCTGTAAGTTGGTCGTGAAGTAATTCCAGTTTTAATAAGACCTGCATCATAACCCATACTAAAAGATAAGTCAAGATAATGTGACCATGAAAAAGATGATGTGCAATAAAACTCTTTAAACAGAAACTAAGAATACCAAAGATTGTTGACCCAAATCTAAAGAAGGATCAATGTAGGTTTTCAATCAAACTGACTAGTGCAGACTGTTATCATTGAACCTCCTAGTACATACATACAGCCCAGTGAAGTGCTGGCACATGGTCTGTTATCTTAAGCTCAAAAACTACAGCGGTTAAACTGATAAAAACTGACTTTTGGATAATAATTTAGTTTTGCAGTATTCAATTTATAACAGGGATCAAACCTGTATTCCTTCTGACAACTGCAGCTCTTCATTAGCAGTAAGAAGTCTAGAAGAGCTAGTGGTCCCCCTCAAATAGCGCAGCGGATCAGCGTAGTCCACTTCTTGTATAGGAGCTTTCTTCTTACGACTAGATCCAGAGTTCACAGAAACAACACTTGCAGCAGCTTTCTCAGCTGCTTTTGCTCTTCTGGCTCTTCTTTCTGTTTGACGCCCAGATCTCACAGCTACTCTATTCGTAAGTTGCACCTGGAGAAGTTCAAGTTCTTCATCAGTTGGTTCCAAGCTGTCAGAATCTGTAACAGGAATTATTTCTTCTTCCTCCATTCTGCCCTCAGCTTGCAAAGGCTGAAGGCCTAGTAAAGATCGCTCGGCATCAGTATAATGAACCGTCCCAAGATGTATGCTCTCGGTTTTTGGTGAAAACTCTACATGTTTATGATCTAATCTAGCATCAGAATTATCGCCACCCATAAAAGCAGCATCTTTAGCCATTTGCGCTGCTGCTTTTGCAAGAGCGACGGCTCCAGCAGCAGCAGCAGCTATATCGGCCTCTTCACCAGTAAGTGTTTCTTCCACCCCAGTAGTTTCAATTTTTTCCTGCTCATAACAATCAAGCGAAGCACTGGTTGATTAGGTTATATCACAAATTTTTTACAATGCAGCGCTCGCAATTCATAATGGAATATGATCTGTTTCATACATACAATGAAACAATACAAACCTTAGTGGGTGGACCAACGGATCCTACATATGACATGGATCTGTCCATTGCTAGTGAACGTAAATGAGCTTCCAAAGAAGGTAACTGAAGCTGGAGCTTCTCCATATCGACAACTGCACTTGCTGTAGTCGTTGTAAGAACACATTGGGCTCGAATGCATAAGGGTTGTCTAGTTTTGACTGCACATTTTAATCAAGACAAAATCCAGTTAGTAAACACACACACAGAGGTGCCGTCATGAATTGACTAAAATGCAACCATGATATATGCTTTCATTTTACCTGTTACAATCACACTAGAAAATATAATAGCCTAGGCAGTGGAGAAGAAGTGCAGGTAAGGGATAATGGTGATTGTTAAGAAGAATGATAAACCCTGGCGTCCAAGGCTTATATAGAGGAGCCCTAGCCTCCGAATAACACATAAAAGTTTGTGATAATTGAATGCGATATCTTCTCCTTCCATTCATATCTTTTTAAATAAGGATACAAGATATTCCCATGCAACCGTAGATCCTACAAACTAGGAAGTAAACACACCAATCTAAAGACTCCTACTGACACGTTCATAACTAATTGCACGACTAACTCAACCCTAAGAGGAATCAAAATACAAGATATAAATTGCTAACAAAAACAAACACAACTTAATCCCTAAGAGGCAATGTCTGACCCAATCTTATAGTCAATTACAAACTCCAATAGGAAGACTAAATTTGGTGGTTCAGCTCAAAATTGCATTGAAATTGTATGATAAAATGCCTGTTCTACTTCAATTTCCCAGAATTAAAATTAAAAGCTAATAAAACACAATTAGCCAGGAATTCAACAAACCCAGAAAGGATTACGATGGGTTTTGTATGGGAACGCCATAAACTACATCACTACTTCAATCACATTCATTAATTGATTCAATAGAGACACAAAGAAACAAAAGGAGGCAAGTGCTTACAGAGGTAAGAGTGGGTATGAGAAGCAAGTTGATGAGATAGTGTGGTGGTACTGGTAGTAGTGTCTGGTGGGCAATTGAAGAATTGAGGTAGCAAACAAGCCATTCCCACTTTTAGCGATTTTATATGACCACCACCACCATATATATATTGACTATCCCAAATTCAGCTGCTCTCTTCTTCTTCCCCAATTATATAGTCAGCGAGCAATGGATTGATACAAAAAGTTTCGAGTTGGACTGTTAGTATATTCTTCTCTCGCTCTCAGAGCAGGGGAGGAGGAAGATAAAAGAAACAGGATAAGAAGTTTTGGATTAGAGAAGGAGGAGGAGGGAGATGTGAGACGAGACAACTAGGAGGAGAGTTGAAAAGATTATAGACGGTATATGATTCTTCCAGACTGTTTTTCCCATATCTTATATTTTTGAGACTCCGATATTTCAACCCAATTTCTAGCCAGCCCGTATCCAAAACAGAGGCGCCTATATCAAACTTAGCTTCTTAATCTGGGTGGAGTTGAGTTTGTTGGGGATTTCTTCCACATTCCTCCTACCATTCTCCGCCACCACCTCCACCACCAGAAGAAGGAGATCTTCTGAGAGAGAAACAGTAATTCTAATTCAGTAATGGAGGATGAAGGAGAAGGAGGGGGATTGATGCAGAAACTACTGAATAAGAAGAGTAAAGAAGGAGAAGTTGATTACAAGACAAAATCAGGAACAGCATGGAGTCATTCCTTCTTAAATCAAAAACCATGGCATCCATTATCATATCCAAATCAACGCCGTAAATGGATTGCTGAACAGACCAATGCTCAGAGACAACGACGAGCTGAGGAAGTCGCCCGCGAGGTAATTTTACTCTTTTTCATTCTTATATACTACACATTAACAAGGGTTAGGGTTTAGACCTAATTGAAGGAATTTAGACCTAATTTGTGTGTTTATTGTATTCAGTTTGCACAAGAACAGCAAATTTTTAAGCAAACAGCTGAGTTGAATCAAAGAGAGAAAGAGAAAGTGGAGACTATGAAGGCTGTTAGTTTTATGTATGTCCGTCCACCTGGTTATAATCCTGAGAGTGCTAAAGCTGCTGAAATCGAAGATGAGAGGAAAAGACTAGGGATTACTAATCCACCTGAAGAATCCACTTCTATGGCGGAGCAGGAGGAGGATGATGTTCCTGTTGAAGAGGACAAGAAGAAGAAGAAAAGGCCAAGAGATGTTTTCGGACGCGCATTGCCTACCGAAGAGGAGTTTTCCGTACTAAAAAATGCTCCTAGGTACCAAACTACTGTGTTATGCATTTTTTCTATCTTTGTTAGGAAGGAAAATTGCAGTAAACAATGCTAAGATACTGCATTATATGGATTTGTATCGATCAATTTGTAATGGTTTCACATTGGTGATTTTTTAGGCTGGAAACTGGTCTCCCAGCCAGGGCAAAACCTTTTGGAGTGGAAGTTCGTAATGTCAAATGTGCCAGATGTGGAACTTTTGGTCACCAAAGTGGTGACCGTGAATGTTCTTTAAAGGATATGATAACGCCAAGTGAGGAGAGTCGTTTGAAAAGAGATGATCCCTTGACTGCTATCCTTGCCCAGACAGAGGTTAACGAGGTTAGTACTACGTTGTGTTTTTTTCCTTTGGTTTCTAATTTGCAGACTAGTTACAGGACTCTTGCTCTAGCTAGGTTTGTTCTGATTTTTCCCCATCGAATTCAATCATGTACTTCCATTAGGGTCGATGTATTATCAGTTCTACAAAGGTAGTTGTGATGAGTGATGACATGAGTGGATTAACTACATTGTGATGTGTATCAGTTTTGACTATCAGACAGAAACTCTAGGAACATTAGAATCTTTTTATTTTTTCCACGTAGTGAAATATCATCACTATACAAGCCAATCAAGATATATGGTTAAGCTTATACTGTCTCTCCATCTCAGCTGACATGGTGTCATGCTTTCATATTTTGCTGTGCAAGTGGAATAACTAGCTGTTGCTTCTTCTTCTCTATAGTTCTTTGCTAGCAAAAACTTGTCCATGCTACTCGCTTGCTTTTAGTAATGGCCGTCGATGTCTCATGTTACAGCCTCTCAAGTGGGAACTAAAGCAAAAGCCTGGTTTAAGTCCTCCGCGTGGTGGGTTCAAACCAGATGACCCTAACCAACAGATAGTTGCAGAGGACATTTTTGACGAATATGGAGGTATGATGCAATTTTCTTCTGGTTTTGCTAGAACATCTTTATGTAGACCTAGTGGACCAAGCTCTATGAGATTGAACCTATTTGTTGTATCTATTATGGTACATATGAGCCTATACAATATACCTTATATGCTTAGAGTTTCATGGATTTGTTAAATTAATCAACATCCATATCCATTCCACACGGAGTACTGTTGTTACCATATTAGTTATCATGTGAAAACCTTATTACATTTTGAAAATTCTAACTCTATTAAAGGATATTGAATATGAGCTGCTGAATAGCACGACGCTATTTGCCAGTCTTTTATGTGGTGCTCAGGTGGGTGGGGAAAGTCAAGTTAGCAACATGCCAAGTGCATGTAACATTGTGAATAATCCACTGATTCGCATAATCTTAGGAGGTTTAACCCTAAATCCATTGTTTCCACATGGGTCAATTTATATTTGACAATGATCTCCGTCCCGTATAGATAATCCTTGAAAGGACATACCTATTATAAAGTTCTAACTCATAAATTGGGGACATAGAGCTCTCAGTAAACCTGAGATTTTCAGGTTTTAAAAGAATTACTGGCTAATTTTCTTTCACGCTGATCATTGGGAGGGTGCTCTCTCACTATCTCTTAGCTTTCGCTTTCTTTTCCACATCCTTAATATATGCTAAGCTGTTGCACCTATGTCTTTTTACGATTTTTAGGATTCTTGAGTGGAGGGAACATTCCTGACCTGCTGGCCAACTTCTCAGTCAGCATTCCGGAGAAGCGCTCCAAGAGTAAACGCAAGCACAAAAGCCGGTCATTAACTCGTATTAGTGAGTCCAGGTCCCGTCACAAGAGTCGGTCTATGTCGCCATCTGACTCCAGTGATGATAGGGAGAGAAGATTGAAGGAAAGAAAAATGAAGGAAAAGAAGCAGCATAGGAAAAAGAAGCGGCACAATTCTAGTTCTCCAAGTTCGTCTGACAATTCAGATTCCAACAGGCATCGGAGAAGGAAATCAAGACAATCCTCGGATTCAAGTTCATCAGATGATTTCGAGTCTGACAGACATCACAAGAGAAGCAAACACCGGCACCATCATCATCGTCATTATCGCCATAGGTAATTCTACTTGTTGTTCAGAAGAACTAATGGTGGACTACTCTATTCCGAAATCACGGAAGTGCAGACAGCAGAACTTTCTGCCTTTGAAGATAGTATCTTGTTCAGTACTACGGCGTTTTGCCATGTCTACTTCATCAATCGGTCAGTTAGTCTCGTCAAGGAATGAAGATGCTCCAACTCAAAGGCACGTGTAGAATCCATGTCTGTATGAATAGCAGTATACAAAAAGGTGTCTTTCCTGAAACTCAAAAGCCTTTGCCTCGGTCCCTCGGTTTTTGTCATTTCTGTACACTGACAAGAACCAGGGCTTCACAATTAAGGTTCTGATGTCAAGTGGTGCAGTCTGATTAGTTTGAGGAGTTTATATTCAGAGTGCTAAAAGTCCATCCTGTTTAGTTTAGAGGTTTGTATTACTTGTACTAAAGAAGATGATGATTTATCATTCTGGCTTAAACAATTTTCAAAATTGTTTCTTTGAGTTCCAGAATGAAAATTCACCAATGTTTTATGTGTTGCTGGAAATGACAAAGTTGTAGTATGAACGCAGAATATCAGAATACCTTGATTCTTTGACTGACCTTTATGGATATGGAGCTAACATCATTAACACTATTACTGTATTACACTGCTCTGTTGTCAGATGACTCAGCTTAGACAACGCACTGATTGGGATTGAAACTAGGGTTGTTCCATGTAGGAATTACCTATAGGTACTAGTTTAGTGATACTAGTTAGTGGCAGGTCCACCCACTAAAGCCCAGTGACCAGAGGTCCATAATAAAAACAAAACATAAAAATGAACCCAAATTTTTAATCCCAGGCCTAGTTAGCAATTCGGGGTACAGGTAGTAGTTCGGGACGGCATACGTACGGGAATTATGCGGATTCGGATAGGTCGGATTCGGTCAAAAATCCGGTCAACGGTTCGTTATTCGGACAGTAGTTCGGAACGGCATACGTATGTGCATATTCGTTTTATAAATGTAAGTTCGGCACTTAAAATTCGGCTTACATATATGATAAATTGATAAGTATTATGACCTTATTACGAGGCTAATTTTATTTGTATGTGATTTATTATAAGATGGAAAAAAACATTTTAGCGTGATTATTTAACAATAAGTAAACAATTTAGGGCTTTTTTATAAAGTACCCCTACACTTCACTTTACACTGAAAAAGTACCCCCGTTTTTTAGAAATTTGTTAAAGTACCCCGTTTTATTCAAAAGGCAAATTCCATCCAGTTAAGTGCTAGGTGGCAGTTATCTTTCCAATTAAAAGTCCTATTTACCCCTGAACTACATCTCCTTGGAGGGAGGGGAAATGATCCGACGATCCTGAAAACGGTGTAACGATCCTGAACCGGGCTCGATGAACCTGAAAGCGTTGTCACGATCCTGAACCGGGCTCGACGAACCTAAAAAAATGTCGTAGAAGGTCGATTTTCTTCCAACCAAAAACCCCAAAACACTTGAAATAATGAACCCTTTTTGGGGAATGATGTAACGAACCGTAAAGCGGTGTAACAATCTGAACCAGGACTCGACGAACATGAAAAATGATGTATAAAATCAATGTGGGAATAAGTAAAGGGCAAATATGTAAAGTAAATTAATCTTAACTAACACTAGATGGATAAACTAACGTGAGGGTACTTTAACAAATTGTTAAAAAAATGGGGGCAATTTTTTAGTGTGTATTTTTGTATGAGGGTACTTTTTCAAAATTCCCAACAATTTAATCGCATAAATGTATTATAAAACGAGTTTATAGACTTTTAAACAAAAATTAACACATAAAACACTGGTTAAAAATCTACCAATAGAAAATTTTAACTGAATAATTGTATTTAAATATAAAGTATATACAAAATCAAACAAAAACCAATCAACAGAACTCTGGTTAGAGAATTACCTATGGGAGAGCGAGGTTGGCACGAACTAGGTTCGAAGTTCTAGTTCGGAAATATCATTCAGATTCGGTTAGTTCGGATACGTTCGCGAATCATTCGTGAGGTCCATATAATCCGGGAACTAGGTTCGGAGTTCAAATAGTTCGGAAGTATCATTCTGATTCGGATACGTTCGCGAATCATTCGAGAATGGTTCGGAGAATTACTAACTAGGATCCCAGGTCCTGTACACGTGCGGAACAAATCGTGTGAACTTTTTAAATACCTAAACTACCATTCCTACATATATTTAAGCAGGTTATTTCAAAGTTTCTAAAAAAAAAAATCGAGCGAATTTCAGATCCGGTTTCTGCTCTCTTTCTTCTTATGGCTTTCGGACTAGGGTTTCTGAAGATTTTTTTTGTGATTTTAACAGGTATGTTGCGTAATCTTTCCGTTTTCTTCTTTGTGCTACAGTTTCATGGAGATCGGTTGTTTCTGTGTGTTTTTTATGAATCTTGTTCGTATATATTCAGTTATTTGGTTAGATTGTTTAGTTTTTAGCTTATTTTAGCTTTCGATTTGATTATCTTTCTGTTTTCGTTTCAAAATTAGGTTTATTTGTACTTTCAGATCGTATTATCCAGCAGTACATATATGACATACTCATTGTTTCTGCTACAGTTTTTGAATCATGTTTAATATTTCAATTTTGGATCATGGAGATCGGTCGTTTCCGTTTGTTTTTTTATGAATCTTGTTCGTATTTTCAGTTATTTGGTTAGATTATTGAGTTTTTAGCTTATTTTAGCTTTCGATTTGATTATCTTTCTGTTTTCGCTTCAAAATCAGGTTTGTTTGCACTTTCAGATCGTATTATCCAGCAGTACATATATGACATGCTCAAAGAAACTGCTCTTAGATTCTGTTTCTTTCATACTTTTCTCACTTGTTTTAGTTTGATCCATCAGTACATATGTGAAATACCGTATTATGTGCTTCGATTCTGCTGTTTCTCATAGATCCTTAATTATTCTTGTCATGCAGTTTATTTGTAGTTCATGAATCTGCAATACATATATGGCATACTCATAGAAACTGCTCTTAGATTCTGTTTCTTTCATAGTTTTCTCACTTGTTTTAGTTTGATCCATCAGTACATATGTGAAATATCGTATTACGTGCTTCGATTCTGATGTTTCTCATAGATCCTTAATTATTCTTGTCATGCAGTTGATTTGTAGTTCATGAATCTGCAGTACATATATGGCATACTCATAGAAATGCTCTTAGATTCTGTTTCTTTCATAGTTTTCTCACTTGTTTTAGTTTGATCCATCAGTACATATGTGAAATACTGTGTTTTAATACTGTTACATCTTTGTCACATTTGCAGGTTCAAAACATGTCTAATGCTGAGTGTTCCAATCCAAATACTTATTGTTATGCATACATCTACTATAAGCACCATCATTTTGCCCACCTGGTTACTTTCAAGTCTAGTATTGATGATCTGAAATTTCTTATTTGTGAGAATTGGAGAACCCTGAACCCTTCTGATGTTGTCATCAATTATGTTGAGAATGGTGTCAAAGTGCCTGTGATTGCTGACTTTCAACTTCATGGTCTCGCCTTGCATTTTCTGCCTTGTATTTTTCTTCAAAGAACGAAGGCATTCTTTGCATTCTTGCATGTGGAGTGTCTTTCCGCCGGTGCATGTAGTTCCTCTACCTTCAGCAACGTTGACAACAATTCAGAACTGATTAGGGCAGCTAGAGATAGTTATGAAAATGATGGTAAAGAAGTTGTTAAACCTCTTCTGTCTGATGAGTGGGAGAATGTTTTTGAAGATCCGGACAAGCTTTTTCGTGGTGGTGTTGATGTTGTTCGATTGGTCTGTCAAAAGTATTGTTTGAAGACTGGGTATCGCGTTACAAAAGTGAAGAATGATCGTGAAAGGTTCACAATGAAATGCAATAAGGTCCCATGCACTTGGATGATCCATGTAGTCGCCATTGATTCTACTTGCGATGTTTTTAGGATAAAAGGGTATGTTGGTAGGCACACTTGTGGAGGTGGTGTCAAGTTGAGAAGTCCTAAAGTATCGAAGAATCTGGTACACAAACTTATTCATGATCGTGTGATGCACAACCCACTTATCAAGCCTCGTGAAATTGAAGATTACATAAAAGTTGGTGCTGGTGTTAATATCAAATATCACCATCCATATCATGGTTTAGAGATCTCACACCATGAGATTTTTGGCAATGATGTAAAGTCTTACTCTGATCTGGTTTGGTGGGTGAATTCATTGAAAGAAACAAATCCTGGCTCTTATGTGGATTTTCAGTTTAACGATGCAACTCAGACATTTGAAAGGTTATTCATTGCAATAGGCGCTTGTATAGAAGGTTATCAACTTTGTCGACCAATGATTTTTGTTGATGCAACTTTTTTGACCGGGAGATTTAGAGGTACCCTTATGGCTGCGACTTGTCTGAATGGGAATCAATGCAAGTGCTCTTTCTTACGTTTTAAATGTTATTTTTACAAGTTTTTTACTGCTTTTAATCGTTTGAACCTTTTGAGTATACCGTTTATATACTGCAAATTAACTAGTTTGTTACTAGTATACTATTTATGTACTGAAAATTTATTGTTTCTAACACACACAGATTCATATATGTAAGCAGAAGACCCTTTTTTGTTAAACAATATGGTTGTTATATACTGAAAATTCTTAGTCTATTTTCCAGTTTCAACTAGTATCTACAAGCTGTTATATGCCTGATAGTATAGCGACATAGTTTGTGACAGTATATGATATATGTATTGTTTGTTTTTTACAGGTTTTTATCCGCTAGCCTTTGCATTGGTCCCAGGAGAGGATGTTGACAATTGGGATTGGTTTATGCGCAATCTTAAGAACATTGTTGGTGACCGTCCTATCACGTTTATGTTTGATCGTCATGAAGGATTGTTAAGGGCTATTCCTGCACACTTTCCTACTTCCCACCATGGATATTGTTACTACCACTTGAAAGGAAACCTACCAATCAGGAAATCGGACGAGAAGTACAAAGAAGTGATGGCCTGTTTCAAAAAAGAAACTTATGCTCTCACACCAGCAAGATATGAAGAAGCACTTACGGAAATGGAGTTAATGGGAAGTCTTGGCGTTGCTAACTATTGCCGCAATATGCCTAGAGAAAATTGGTCCAACACGTTCTTCACTGGCTGTAGATTTGGTCAGACTACATCAAGTGTTGCTGAGTCTTTCAATAATTGGATTCGGAAAGACAAGAGATTGCCTGCCTGCGCCCTCGTTGACATGATCAGGTTTGTGTGTGTGTTTTTTTTTTTGGTGTGTTCTTTATTTTTTGTTCAGTTTTTTTTTTTCAAAGTTTGTTACAGGTGTTCTTTTTGTTCCATTCATAGGTTACGCATTATGGAATTGATGAATGAACGTCGCGAACTGAGTGCTTTGATGGACCCTGAGTTGCTCACTCCTACCTACCAGGCGTTACTTAAAGAACATATTCAAATTGGTCGAGTTTGGAATGTTACTCAGTCATCTGAGTATGAGTATGAGATTCATTCACCTAGGTTAGCTTTATTCCCTAAAACAAGTTTTTCTGCAGTATAGCATACATGTAGCATTGAATCGTTTTTTTTTTTGTTTCTTTTCTGTATTTGTTTGCAGTACTGCATATAGGAACTGCTTTTAAGTTATTTGTGCTGAAAAACTTTCTGCACATCTGCAGGTCTCATACTGTTGATCTGCTAAGCAATACTTGCACCTGCCAAAGATGGCGTGTTTATGGTTTTCCATGCTCTCATGCTACAACAACTATTTATGCCAAGGGTGATAGATACATTGATTATATCCAGGACTACTTCAAAGTTACGAATTTTCAGCAGCTGTATTCAATTTCTATCAGACCAATCCATAACTACAACAGGCCAGAGCAGTATCTACCAGAGGATACTATCTTTCCACCCCATCCACGAGTTCCACCAGGTAGGCCAAAGGGAAATCGTATCAAGAATGCATAGGAGAAAGCTAGGAAGTCCGTCCGTTGTTCAAACTGCAAGAAGAAAACTCATCACAACAAGGCAACCTGCACTGTCATTCCTTCGTACCCCTGAGTTTTAGGTTTTTCAGTTCTCCCTGATTAGTTCTACTGGTCACAATGCAGATTCTGTTTGCGCATCATTTTAAACTTTTGTTAGCTTTTTTTAGAGTACTGCAATTATGTACTGTTTGATATCTTTCTGGAACAAGGTACTTTGTGCTCATTTAAGACTCGTTAATCAGATAACATTATCCATTTTTAGTATTATTGGATTTTCAGTTGTTTTCTAAGTTTTTTTAAGAGTGAGGAGTTATGTACTCTAAGTTGTTATCTAGTCTGTAATGAACAACTATCTGGATATAAAAAAATTCTAGGTGAATGCACTCTGAAAAAATGTTACAATATTAAAACTATGTCTTCCAGGTCATCATGGATGTTAAGGATTTTTTTAGTACAACTATTATGTACTTTGTGTTCTTCCAGGTACATTATGGTTGTTCAGGATTTTTTGAGTACAACTATTATGTACTTTGTGTTCTTCCAGGTGACAGGAAATGTCATACAAGACACGCCAAACACGCCAATTCATATTCTCTCCCATCATGATTAACAAATTTAGAGAGTCATATTCTTCAATTGAATCTCATAGCTGATCTATGTTACATAAGACACACCAAAACACTTCATACTATGGACTTTTACCATCCAACATGTCAACATTTTTATAAAGCGAAACAACTGTACATAGATTAAAGACAAACACCATAGTTTTGAGAACAGTTGTTATCAAAATAAGTAAGAACAATTAGTAAACTTTGATAATGTCTAAAATAAACTAGTAAACTCTGAATATGTTCTCTAGGATAACTTCTACTATGCGGTCCTAATTCATATAAGTACTGTCTTAAAAAACCTTTTGGAGCATTAATATTCTAGCTCTCCTCATGAGGAGATGTTGCTGAGAGTATGTCGTATGATAAAGAGATCGTCTTTTTGTGCATTTTATCTTTTAGTTCTTCTGGGTCTCCCAAGATCATTCGCACTCCATCAATGACTTCCTCCTTTGCAACTTTCTTCATGATGTGCATGATATATATTGCACAATCTGGATGGTCTCCCTGTTGAGGTGTTGGGTAACTGATCATCTTTACTCTGTGTACAAGTGGAAGGCGGAGGCTCAACAAGCGTTCATTAATTGCTAACAAGCAGTATTCTGCCATAAGCTAAGCATTATCGAGACACTGGTCTTTGGATGCGGCTTCCCAAGTGTTGTAGTGGAAGAATTCGCATTTCTCGCATTCATACACAAGAAGCGTCCAATGCACGTTTTGATGTGACATTGGAATAATAATCTTCCTGGTTCCTTCCTTCGTACGCATGATGGGTAAGAAGACAACAATGTTTGTCGCTACTTGATGCACTGGGTCACTTAAATAAAACTGAAAAAGTAAAAAAAAAAATAAAAAATAAAAAAAAATAAAATAAAATATCAGTGTAGTAAATATATACTGAAAATTATAGTGTAAAACACATATATGGAAGCATAATTATATTTGTTACAACATTAAAAAAAAAACGTTTCGTTTAGTTTCGGAGATATGCACTGTACTTTACAAAGACATGATGCATGTTGTTTATCGAGTGGTTCTTTCCATCGAACCAGAGCTGCAAGCTCCTTTTCATGGGCAAACCAAAACCGAGGTCACCATCGAGTTAAGTGAGAAAATGAAGATCGAGAAGGAAGGATTAATGGATTTCACAAAGGAGGTTTAAGTAGAGGGTCGAACAATGGTGAAGATGATTGGTGAAATGTTACATTTGAAGCCAAGAAGAGTACTGACCAAGAGAGGTTCTCAAGTGATGAATGATAAAGATCGATGAAGACCTTAGAGCTCGAATGGTTTGATGGGTTTTTATGTTGAATGTGAAATTGTTACAGTGGAAGGAGATAGAATGAAGATGAAATCAACAAAGATATTCATATCTTCTTCACCACCAAGTGCATAGCAAATGCTTGACGAAATGGTTGAGAAGTTCGTGTAATTGGGAAATTCATGAATGATTCCCTAAGGCAACGAAGGAGGCACTATTGTGATTGTGCTATGGTGGCTTTGGGGTCGAGTTTGAAGTTGAACGGGTTCAATGTTGAGTTGATTTTCAGCTGTAAAACATGAGGTGAAATGGGTTTGATTTGGGACTAGAATCACATCAAGGAAATGGGGTCTGGAGTCATGGGTTGCTGGTGGTGAAGTGAGACAAGCTCGAGTCTGCCATGGAGTGATGATTGCTGGAGTGCGAGAATCTGGGCGTGAAGTTGAGAGTTGCGAATTATGGAGTGCAAAGCTATAGATGTATGCTAGGAATACTCTGAAAGTGCCAGGAATTGTGGAGTTTTGGTTAGCAACTGAAATGGCCTTATGTAATGCGGCCGTGTGATATTGGGCATCAAGGAAGAGCAAGTAAGTTGTCTTTATAGGTTTTGGAACTGTGATGGAATTTGTCGAGAAAGGGAGGAGAGGAATGGTGGTATAGCGAGTGGAGTGCAGCTTGTAGCCGTGAGTTGCCGCTAAGGGTGCATAGGAGGAAGAAAGGAAGCTACACTGTGATGGCACCGAACCGAGAGTGGCAAGAGAATGGAATGAGGTTAGGGTTTTTAATGGGGTTTGAGATGGAACGAAGAGCTGCCGCCGCAATTAGTTATGGAGTTGGTAATTGCAAACTAATCTAGTGGTGTCAAGTATGTGGAAGCTCGATGGTTCAAGTGGGATTGCTTGTGCTAGCTCATTGCAGTCAAGCCGAGAGTCGGTGTGTGCAGGTGGTAATCGAGTACTGATCGGGCAGAGTTACAGGTGGCTACAATGGAAATGGAATAACAGTGGGTGCAATGTGCTTTGTGTGGTATGTTGCACTGGGAAACAGTATGCAAGCTAGTGCCAAGTAGCCGAGAAGATGAAGATGGGAAGTCGTGTGTTGTAGTGGTGTTGATGTTGCAGAGGCGGCTCAAGATTAGGAGTTCAAATTAGGTTTGTGCCTGGCGCTGGCAAGGATGAGATTTCACAGTGGGTATTGAGCTTAGAAGCGAGAGATGGCAACAGAATCAGATGGGATTTTGAGCAAGATTAGATTTTGCAATGCAGCTAATTGAAACTACAGATTTGAATTGGAAACTAAGCGAGAGGAACCGGAATTTAGCTCAAATGCGGTGGGTTGGATCAAAGAGGAATTGATTTGCCACACATTGCATTATGACATGAGCCGAAGTGCAGATTTGCAGACTGTTCAATTGAGAATATGAAGAATATCGTCAAGGTCCGAGCTGCAGAATCGAAATTGAGATGGAGCGTGATGCATTGTTGGTGAAAAGGAAACCGAGGAAGTGTTGTTGCTCAAATGTGAAACCGAGGCAAAGGTTACAATGGCAGTGGACGTTGGTTGTGAAGCTAATGGGATTGATTGTGGCAATGAGCCGAGGAAGAGAAGCATTAGGATGGTAACTATAGTGGAAATTGATAGCAACAAAAGCGATGAATAATTACACAGGGAGAACTAATGGATTTTGAAGTCCGCAGAAATTGTGCGAAAACGGGAGCGAAAATGGCGCACTGGTGGTACTAGTTCCGGTGTTGGATTTTGGAACCGAAAGTGGGGATCGAATATTTCAGTTGAATCACGAAGGGGGTATGAGTCGGATGAAAGAAATGATGGCCGGACATATGAGCTACGGATCACGCGTTTGAGTGCGTTTTCGCAAGATAAGAAATTGGCTTAAATGGTTCTTTGTGAATGTATGGAATGCAGAAGGGGGATGAGTTGCTGGAAGTACATACTTGTTGGTGACAGTTTCGATGATTCAGTAGCCTGGAGACAAACTTTCCGACGACCGGATTCGGCCGACGACCGGATTCGGCGATGACGTCGCAATTCCGGCACCGCTTTGGACCCAAAATTCCAGAGACATATCTCTCACACATGGGCTTGGTGGACCAACTTGGAGACGGGTTTTGAGAAGAATGAACCTAATTTTGGGAAAGTATCCTTATGGGGAGAAAAGCATATAAATAGAAAACTCTTTTCAAAACCTAGATATATCTCCATTAGGGAGACTTCTACTTTTGTTCTAGGGTTTCACATGATAGGTTCTTCTAAACTCTTTATGATGATTTCCAAAAACACAAGTAACTAAGTTTTTATTATTGGTTGAAGATGTAGTTGGATTTTGCAACCAAGTTATGATTTTTATGAACTAGTTTTCTCTCAATATTATCGTTTGATTTCTACGGGCTATAATAATTGCATGATTGATGGATTGCAATATGATTGAATGTTTGCTTAGTCGAGTCTAGAATTGATTGAACTCACATCCATATCTATAGCTATTTTAGGGTTTTCATCGAGCGATAACCTTGAATACGAGTAGCATGATATGATTCTAGGTTGTAGTGATACATCCTCGTAGTCATATGTAGAAATTGACCTTGTCGAATTGTTTGCGCAATGTATTACAATTGCATTGATTAGCCTATTTTCAAACTTAATGCTCCTAGGAATTGAACTTAATTAGCGTAAGGCGTTAGGTTATTCTTTAGGTAGAATTCACATACGCAGCTCTAATGTGTGTGTTGATGACTTAGGAAATTATGGAGTATTCTTGCAATAAGGTATTCTATGGCTTTTGATGATAACGAGATTAAATACGAATTCTATTCATATATTCATAAACTTGTTTACAATTGAAGATGAAACCTTTATCCAATATTTTCACATCCTTGATTTGCGTGTTTACTTTTATTTGTTTTGCTTTTTGTTTATTTTTATTTACACAATCATAAATTCTTCCGGGTGTTTTATATAGGAAACCATAACAATTTGACAACCTAGACCTCTCTCAGGATCGATCCTTTCTTGCCCTTGCTATATTTATATTTTGAGTAGTAAGAAAGTGTAATTATATTTGTGTCGCTACGACAAATGATCAGTTTTGCGCCGTTGTTGGGAGGCAACGGTTGTTAATTTTTTTGGTTTCTTATTTTTGTATTTAGTTTTGTTTTACTTTTTCTTATTTCTTGGTTCTTATTCGGTTTGAGAATCTCGCTTCAGTACCAATTTCTATGGACGGAACTTATTGGAGCAATCAATACGGCTTTCAACCTCAACAACATGAAAACTATCACCCTTATGGGGAATATAATCAAAACCAATCCTTTGGTTATGGTCAATATTCCACGTACTTTTAGTTGCTCTCATACATTCCAACCTTCTTATGGTGGGTATGTAAGTGAGCAACCACAAGGAGGGGAGACTAGTTTTACTCCTATTAATTTTTCCTCTAGTTTGGTAGATGAGATGCAACAATTTATGGACAAAGATGGAGTCAATTTGTGGACAACCAAGCGTGGAACCAATTTCATCGACCGAATGTGCTCATGGTATGTTTGGCCCAATTTCTGATCGTAGTTATGATCATCCACCCATTCAAAGGGAATATAATTGGCCTAACAATACGGAAGTAAGTAATTCTACTTTTCTTTGTCGAATGAGCTTTACCAACAAATGGAACACTATATTCGTAATTTGGATGGAACACTCCAAGAGCTTCAAAAAGGTGTTTCCACTTTAAGACAAGGCATTGAAGAATACAAGGAGGAAATGAATAGTTATGTTGAAAAAGGCGAACCTTTGGGGACTTTTGTTGATATTTGTGTAGTTAACTCAACTCTTGATCGTAATAATGATCATTCACCTATTCAAAAGGATGAGTTCGAGATTAGCAACACTAAATTCAGCGATGAACAAGATTATGTTGACTATGATAGTGATGATGATTATTATGAAAATACATCGTTTTAACCAATTCATGGTGAAATCCCCGAGGAGTTTACAATGGAATCTTTTTGCGATCAAGGAGAAGACGAAGAGGAATATGTTGACACTTGTGTAGATTACTCAAGCATTGATCTTTATAATGATCAACAAACTATTCAAAAGGTAGAGCTTGAGGATGATGCAATGAGTGTTCTAAAGAAATTCCTTATGGACAATATTGCATCCGCAAAAGAGTATGTGCCTTACAACAAAAAGGAGGAGTATGTTGAGAATGAGACCGGTTTAACCAATATTGTGGAAGACCCAATTGAGCTTGCAAATAATTGTAATGATGATGTTTATGTCGATACTTTGGTTAAGGCAGAAACGGACGAAGAATGGTTGCAAGGTTTGATAGAGGACCATGATATACAAGAGGTGAATAATTCGCTTGAGTTTTTCAAGGATGAAGAGGATTCCGTAATACAAGAGATTGTGAAAGGTTTATCTAACCCTTTGCCTATTGTTTCTTCTCCTTTACCTCTTATTGGTTTGAATGTATGTGCTTCGAGAATATTGTTGAATGACTTTGTTTCTCGTTTTCCGCCATTAGAGATACTTGATTCTCATACTATGCAGGTTATGGAACAAGAAACCGTGGAAGTACCCAACTTCTATATTCTTTATACACTTCCAAGTGTGGACAAGAATAAGTGTGGGGGAAGCTTTTATCGGTTCATAGCTTCACTTTTGCTTTATTATACTAATATTTGTGTGAAGTTAGTGTTTGAAAACAGGTTCTATGGAAGGATCCCCAACTTTTCCGATTATTGGTGTATGGGGAATGAATCTTACAAGAAGCTAAGTCTGGCCATCGACTTTAAAACAAGCGCTTAGTGGGAGGCAACCCACCGGTTTTGTATCTTTTATCCTTTTGCTTTTTATTTTTGTTTCGTTTATTTATTTTTTACTGTTTTTATATCATATTTGCATCCCTATGTTTAATTTCATTGAGTCCGTAATCTATCTTAGAAGAGAATTATGCCGAATACCTTTTTCGAGAAAATTTCAGACCGCGTAGTTCAGTCCAGAGACCATAACTGTCAGACCGTTTATCAAAACATGTGAAATTTTGAAACTGTTAGAAAACACGTAGGTGAACAACTTTTGTGAAATGGAGTTTTTCCAAATTCCTTAACAATTTGCACAGTTTTTGCGTTTTATCTGCTGTTAAAAAAAAATCAGAACTTTTCGGGTTTTACATTGAGGACAATGTGAAGTTTAAGTGTGGGGAGCATTTATATGTTTGTTTAGTTTGTTTTTGACACCATTAGTGGATGGAACCATTTTGAATGCAGGAGTTGAGGAACCAATTAACTAAAAGGGAAGAATATAGCTCGTAAATCACAAATTAACATGATAGTTGTTACCATATCGCGGAATATCACCATATCACATTCTATTTTTATTTTTCCATATTTATCTATTGTTCTCTAAGTGCTTTGGTGGGTCACTAAACATCGACGTGTTATTACCGCTAGGATGAAATAGAGTGATTGAGTTACAGAAAAAGAAAAAAAAATGATGAAAAAAATATAAAAAAAAAAAAAAAAAAAAAAAAAAATATAAAAAAAAAAAAAGAGACCGATCAATTAGACCAAAACGGAATAAAAAGACACTTGGGAATAGCAAGATGTGTGAAACGTAGTCCCCGTCTCCGTCGCCTAAACAAGCGTGGAATGCAGGATCCAAGGCAACTATCATGTACTTGCCGACAAGAATCATGCGCTTGGATCCAAAAGATCCAATCATGTTGTCTAAAAAAAAAAAAGAAAGAAAAGAAAGTATTATTATTTTGTTGAATAAAGTCACTCTTGGTTCCCTTGTATATGCCAATTGAGTTGATGTAGCATTCAAACCAAGTAGCTCAATCCAATAGGAATAGGTTCATCTTGGCTAGTGACCTTCGTACAGTATATGGGAAACATCGAACACTTGTGAATATTCGCCAACATCTACATCTATATCCATCTTCTTAATTTTTTCATTGTGATTGTGGTTTTTAGTTTCCGAGTATTGTGGCTTGTTCGACTATCTAATTAGAGTTTATTTACTAATATATGAATTGAATTTGCAAGGTACCTCCTCCCGTAGTCATTTGGATTCGTTCATTGATTTGTCACGAATGACTGAGTTAGAAATATAGGTTTTGTAGGTATATCTCTAGTAAACCTTCACGAGACTATAACTCGTCCACTAGGGACACCTAGGGTTTAAAGGCTTGTTATTTATGCTAAAATTAACCGTAGCCTCGACGACACCTGAGTTGTTGTATTTTAGTTTTGTTTGATTTGCTCGAGGACTAGCAAAGTCTAAGTGTGGGGGAATTTGATAGGTGTAGAATACACCGTATTTAATATCTAGTATTTATGCTTTTTTAAGAAGTTTTTGTGTGAATTATGTATCTTATTTTTGCTTTTGAGTTATTTAGGTGTTTTGGAGTCATTGGGGCAAAAGGAAGTGGAACTCGCTCAAATCCAAGATTTCTTCTAGTCATGTTGAAGAGAGCGAAAATTCGAAGCTAGCTGCGAAAGAATGAGGCCGTTCCGACATCAATGAGAGAGTTATGAGAAAAATGAATGATTAAGCTTGTCAGTTCCGTAGGACTGACAGTGCAAGAAGATCATTGGTAGCCCTTATCCGAGTCATGGGTGCCAATATCCATTCTAGTGTATTAGATCCCATCTGGGACAAGTTCACTTTAGAACACATAAGTGGTTCTTTCCATCGAACAGAGCCGCAAGCTCCTTTCTCGCGGCAAACCAAAAACCGAGGTCACCGTCGAGTTGAGCGGAGAAAATGAAGATCGAGAAGGAAGGATTAATGGATTTCACAAAGGAGGTTTAAGTAGAGGTCGAACAATGGTGAAGATGATTGGTGAAATGTTACAGATTTGAAGCCAAGAAGAGTACGGACCAAGAGAGGTTCTCAGTGATGAATGATAAAGATCGATGAAGACCTTAGAGCTCTGAATGGTTTGATGGGTTTTTATGTTGAATGTGAAATTGTTACAGGGAAGGAGATAGAATGAGGATGAAATCAACAGCATATTCATATCTTCTTCACCACTAGAAGTGCATAGCAGCTGTTTGACGAAATGGTTGAGAAGTTCAGGTAATTGGGAAATTCATGAATGATTCCTGAAGGCAACGAAGGAGGCACTATTGTGATTGTGCTATGGTGGCTTTGGGGTCGAGTTTGAAGTTGAACGGGTTCAATGTTGAGTTGATTTTCACCGTGAAACATGAGGTGAAATGGGTTTGATTTGGGACTAGAATCACATCAAGGAAATGGGGTCCGGGAGTCATGGGTTGCCTGGTGGTGAAGTGAGACAAGCTCGAGTCCGCCATGGAGTGATGATTGTTGGAGTACGAGAAGCTGGGCGAAGTTGAGAGTTGCGTTATGGAGTGCAGCTATAGATGTATGCTAGGAATACTCAAAGTGCCAGAAGTGTGGAGTTTTGTTAGAATCGAAATGGCCTTATGTAATGCATGCCGCCGTGATATTGGGCATCAAGGAAGAGCAAGTAAGTTGTCGCTATAGGTTTTGGAACTGTGATGGAATTTGTCGAGAAAGGGAGGAGGAATGGCAGGTGGTATAGCGAGTGGAGTGCAGTTGTAGCTGTGAGTTGCCGCTAAGGGTGCATAAGGAGGAAGAAGGGAAGCTACAGCTGTGATGGCACTGAACTGAGAGTGGCAAGAGAATGGAATGATGTTAGGGTTTTTAATGGGGTTTGAGATGGAACGAAGAGTCGCCGCTGCAATTAGTTATGGAGTTGGTAATTGCAAACTAATCTAGTGGTGTCATGTTATGTGGAAGCTCGATGGTTCAAGTGGGATTGCTTGTGCTAGCTCATTGCAGCTCAAGCCGAGAGTCGGTGTCGCCGTGCAGTGGTAATCGAGTACTGATCGGGCAGAGTTACAGGCTACAATGGAAATGGAATAGCAAAGCAGTGTAACAGCTTTTTGTGTGGTATGTTGCACTGGGAATGATGCAAGCTAGTGCCAAGTAGATGAGAAGATGAAGATGGGAAGTCAGGTGTTGCAGTTGGTGTTGATGTTGCAGAGGCGGCTCAAGATTAGGAGTTCAAATTAGGTTTGTGCCTCGGGCACCGGGCAAGGATGAGATTTCACAAAGTGGGTATTGAGCTAAGCGAGAGATGGCAAATAATCAGTATGGGATTTTCGAAAAGATTAGATTTTGCAGAGCAGCTGTAATTGGAAACTATGATTTGGAATTGGACAGCAAGAACGGTTTGAGCCGAATTGCGTTAAGCGCAGCGGGTTACCGATAGCCGAGAGAACCGAGTTCAAGAGAGGAAGCTAAATTCGAGAAGAATCGTGGATCAAAAGAGGAATTCGATTTGCCACACAATGGACATGAACTCGAAGTGCAGATGATTGCCTGAATTGAGAATATGAAGAATATCGTCAAGGTCTGAGCTGCAGAAATCGAAATTGGAGATGGAGCGTGATGCATTGTTGGTGAAAAGGAAGAGCAGGAGGAAGTGTTGTTGCGAGAAACCGAGGTGTTACAATGGAACTTGTGGACGTTGGTTGTGAAGCTAATGGGATTGATTGTGGCAGTGAGCCGAGGAAGAGAAGCAGCTTAGGCTGGTAACGGCAGTGAAATTGATAGCAACAAAAGCAGATGAAGAATTACACAGGGGAGAACTAATGGATTTTGAAGCTGCAGAAATAGTGCGAAAACGGAGCGGAAATGGCGCACCGGTGGTACTAGTTCCGGTGTTGGATTTTGGAAGAGTGGGGATCGAATATTTCATGAATCACGAAGGGGGTATGAGTCGGATGCAAGAAATGATGGTAGGACATATGAGCTACGATCACGCTTTTGAGTGCGTTTTCGCAGAGATAAGAAATTGGCTTAAATGGTTCTTTTGTGAATGTATGGAATGCGTAGAAGGGAGATGAGTTGCCGGAAGTACATACTTGTTGGTGACAGTTTCCGATGATTCAAGTAGCCCGAGACAAATTTTTCCGCGACGACCGGATTCCGGCGATGACGTCAGCAATCCGGCGACCAGTTTTGGACCCAAAATTCCAGAGACATATCTCTCACACATGGGCTTGGTGGACCAACTTGGAGACGGGTTTTGAGAAGAATGAACCTAATTTTGGGAAAGTATCCTTATGGGGAGAAAAGCATATAAATAGAAAACTCTTTTCAAAACCTAGATATATCTCCATTAGGAGACTTCTACTTTTTTTCTAGGGTTTAGAAACATGATAGGTTCTTCTAAACTCTTTATGATGATTTCCAAAAACACAAGTAACTAAGTTTTTATTATTGGTTGAAGATGTAGTTGGATTTTGCAACCAAGTTATGATTTTTATGAACTAGTTTCTCTCAATATTATCGTTTGATTTCTACGGGTTATAATAATTGCATGATTGATGGATTGCAATATGATTGAATGTTTGCTTAGTCGAGTCTAGAATTGATTGAACTCACATCCATATCTATAGCTATTTTAGGTTTTCATCGAGCGATAACCTTGAATACGAGTAGCATGATATGATTCTAGGTTGTAGTGATACATCCCCGTAATCATATGTAAAAATTGACCTTTGTCCGAATTGTTTGCGCAATGTATTACAATTGCATTGATTAGCCTATTTCGAAACTTAATGCTCCTAGGAATTGAACTTGATTAGCGCAAGGCGTTAGGTTATTCTTTAGGTAGAATTCACATACGCAGCCTCTAATGTGTGTGTTGATGACTTTGGAAATTTATGGAGTATTCTTGCAATAAGGTATTCCATGGCTTTTGATGATAGCGAGATTAAATACGAATTCTATTCATATATTCATAAACTTGTTTACAATTGAAGATGAAACCTTTATCCAATATTTTCACATCCTTGATTTGCGTGTTTACTTTTATTTGTTTTGCTTTATTTATTTTTATTTTTTAAACTAAATTCTTCCTGTGTTTTATATAGGAAACCATAACAATTTGACAACCTAGACCTCTCGATAAATTGGAAAACATACCCGGCCCGGTTGGATCAATGTGGAGTACTGGAATGTACTTTCTCTGTCCATTCACCGCTTGCTCATTATGATATGATTTTTTCAGTTGGTATTCCCAGTAATTTATAAGATCTCCCTCTAAAGCCCTGTTATGTAGCAGATCTTCAAATGTCTCTGCAGATAATATGTGATGACCAACCACATCAGGATCTTTCCAAGCACTGGAGCTGCAAATTCAAATAATCCAAATCATTTATAAGTATGATTCTAAACAAAGTACATAAAGTTTTGTTAAAATGCAAGGGACCTATCCAAGAGAGACTCACATTGAGGTTGCTTTGTCAAAAAAAGGATAGAGAAGCGCTCTTTGTTGTGGACTCAAATCCTTATAGAACGGAGATTTCCTTAGCTTAAACAACTTGCGTGCAGAGTTCACTTTTTTAGGAAGTTCTTGAAGATTTGGACCACCTTTAGCTTTTCTCTTTCTCACATTCTCGTCATCCTTTTTCTGAACTTTCTCTGTTGGGAAATCTTGTTCAACTGGGGTTTCAGTTCTGGAATTTGTTTTTCTCCTTTTAGTTCCAGACAGTCCTTTGCCACTCGCGAACTCAGGATCAACTCTTTTTTGCGGGTGGCTCCGAGTTACTGGCTTCTGAGGGGTATATGTGATTTTTGGAGTAAGTTTCTTCTCCTTGGCTGAGATAGTTGGCTTTTTATTCTCCTTGTCCATGACTGACGTAGTTGCATTCTCTATTGGTTTGACTTCATTACCCTTTGTAGCCAGCCTATCTTCGAGTCTCTTGGCAAGTGTTACGTCATCTTCCTTTGATGTTTGACTTACCCCAGGTTTGTTATCTTTCAATATAGCATAAACGTAAAGAAACAAATGAGACACTAAAAAAGCAAAAAAAAAAAAAATGAACAGAATAGAACATACGTATTGTCGGATTCTTTTCAGTACATAACTTATGTACTCTTAGTTTCAGTGAGTACATAACATATGTACTGTTGGTTTTTCCCATGTTACTGAACATATTTGATGTTACTTTTCACTTTTTTGCTAATTATAATTACCTTATGTAGCTCAGAAAGAAGTTGGAGAGTCTCACCATATGCATTAGCTTTTTCGGCGCTCCTATTCTTCTTTCATCGAGCTTCCTCTGCCTTTTCAGCATCTAAAACTAGAGACTTATGTTTGAGAATCGGCAGCATTAGTACATATGTTAAAAGCATCATTAAAAGCAAAACATAAATTCATTAAACACAAGTAGATTTAGGTACGTACAAGACTCTCTAATTCTTTGTATCTCTCTCCTTAAGCGGGTTGTTGCTTTCTGTCATTCTTAATTTTCTACTTCGTTTCTACTTCATTGAATGGAATGGGATCCCAAGGTTTCCTTGTTTCCTACATTTGAAACAAATCAGACTACAAACTATTTGACTAAAAATTGATATACGTACTGCTGGTTCTTTGTATTAGAAGGATATATGTACTAGGTTTTATAACATGTTCATACTTCTTGTTGAGGTTGCTGAAGATCAGCTTTCAAACGAGCTTGTACGGCTGCAGCTAAAACAATTACAGAGGCTTCATTAAGTGTAGGTGCAGTATTGATTTGAGCTTGCTCAGCCGAGGGATCCATTTGATATTGATCTGATGCTCCTCTAGCAACTGGAGCTTCATTATGCGCAGGCACAGCTGCAAGATGGATTTGAGGTGGATCAGGTGTACCTAGATCAATTGCAGGCTGCTGCACCTCTTCTCCATTTTGATCATCTGTTTCTAAACCTAAGTCAAAAGTTGGTCTTGAAACTTGTGATGGAGGATCCAGATCTTTAACATAATACTTATCAAAGATTTGAGAAGATTCCATTTTTTCCAAGCTTGGTAAACTACCAGTCGACGGGTACTCCAGATTAAGACTTCCTAAGGATGAATAAGGATCTCCCACAATTTCAGCTTGTATATATTTTGAGTACTCGTCGGTATAACTACCCTTGCCATGGATGGCCAGGTCAATCAGTTTCTCCATCGGCACGGTATGCAGTTCTTTGAGACTCGGCAGCTCACAAACCAAGGGCATAAACTGCATATTCGGCAACATTTCTTCAAGAGATGCACCCTACATAAATGCAATTCCAAACCATATTATTTTATAGGGTGACAAAGTATAAAATGGACCTAACTAGTGTAACGTTCAATTTTCTCACCTATCTCTCTCTAAGAGAACCAATTTCCGCTTCAATATTACCCAGAACTTGTGTCGCTGCAGTTTGTTGGAGTGCGACTGTTTCAGCCTGTTTTTCAACATATAGTGATATGTTTTGTTCAATATTGCAGATATGTACATGTCTGCATTTACAACTAAAACTAATACTAGAAGGATTATAACTTACCTGTGATAGTTGTGGCATGCTCTTTTCCTCTTGCAGCTCTTTCACCTTTCGCTCCAAATCAGATCGAGCTCAAATTTTAAACTGTGAAACCTCAAGATAGAATTGTGTGGGATTTTCTTCAGAGCTCCCCATAACAGGCATAGTTGGAGTAGCATTTCCCTGTTCATTCAACTTTTCTTGCGTATCAACTGGATTTTCCTTTTCAGCCTCTGTTACCAAGGGAGTAGTTGCTGACGGAACGGTGTCATCTAAATCATCTTGGACTTCTTCAGAGCTACTGCTAGATTCTTCTTCTCCCGAGTTTGGTTGTGGAGGTGGGTAAGCTCTGTGATATATATCATTCAAAATCTCTTCTAGTATATTCACATCAATAGGGAGGTCGTCCTCTTTCCTTCTTTGTAACTCGCCCCATTTTTCTGCAATTGTCAGCCTCAAATCTTCATGCTTTACTTCCAAATCGTCAAACTTTTCTTGCCAATCTACTTTCAATGCTACGTCTTCAACTGGAAGCCTTTGAGAAATTTCATTCGACATTTCTTTTTCATACACAGTATATTCATCCTTAAATTCTTTAGAGAACTGGAAAATTACATATAACACATACATATATATAACCAGTTTTTGTATCAGTATAACATATATGTACTCAAATAATTTGTACATATAACACAGACAATCATTTTGGTCAATCAGAAAACTGCTTTTCTGATAGTGTCCTACCTAAAAAAAATCATTTAATGTATGAAAATATAAATAATTATACTTTAATTCACCAACTTTAACTTGAGTTTTGAGATATGTCTTTGGTGCATCATTGTTTCCTAAACCAAAACTACAAGAAGCATAATGAAATAAAACTTATCCTAGTAATATGTATTGTTTTTCTTAGGGACTTACCGTGTATTGCGAAGCCTCCGTATCCTTTAGAAACTCAACAGATATTTCTTTGATGTTCCACCTTGCCGCTCTTGGAATGTATCGATCATTTGGTAACGTCAGTGGTTTCACCAAGTGAGTATGCTCCGCATACAACAACTGTGACAAAATAACATCAATAGAATCAAATACAAAATCTTAAATGGCAGTAGAGTAAATATGTACTTGGGAAAAAAAAGCTTGTACTAGCCAATCATACCAGCAAATAGACGACACAACCAGTGATGTCTTCGGGAGTGTTGTAGTTCTGATTGATTTTCTTCTCTAAAAAACTATGTATCAGGTCAGGCAAAGATACATTCTTTGACTTCTCGATCAACTAAACCAAAGTACTTTTCTTTGAGTTTATGAGCATATTTTATTGTAAAAAACAAAGTAATACAAATAAACATGCATAATAGCTTGACCATATCTTCAATAGTTTTCTCAGTTTCTACTCTTGGTATCCTGTACTCCATATCTTCATCATCTTCACTATCCGGTACTTCTTCATCACTGTCCTCGCCACCTTCAGATTCAAAATTCTTCTTCTTGATTCCAGTACGCTTGAGTAGTTTCAGGATCGCATTTTGCAGCATTGGTCTTGTAACCGTGTTGTTATCACCAAAGTGTCTAATGTAGAATGATTTCTGTCTCCATCCACCACCTCCCATCAAAAAGGTGTCATCAGTTCTTCTTCCTGCCATTCTTGGCATTCCAAACATTACAACCATTTTTCTGGTGTCGAGGTGACAATGTGTGTTTCACCTCTTCTAACAAACTCAAATGTGAGCTCATTCTTGACTCAACCCCTTTTGTAACACTTCAAGTACTTTTTAACAACACCTTCCAACTTTTCCCAATGACTTTCTGTGTACTTAGTGTGCCAGAACATCAAGAATATTCGTCCATAAGAAGATTCTCCTATCTTTTGTAATTGGGCTTCACTCAAAGTATATTTACTCGCCTTCATTTTGGCAACCAGGCTATGTAATGCTGTGAAACCATACCTAAAAAATTTCCTAACAAATTTTGGCACAACCTTACCTGCAAAATCTAATTGGTTTTATTTCAGTATAACATTTATGGACTGCACATTCATCATCTCAAAAACACAAACAATCAATATTGGCCTTATGTACTGCATATCCAAAGATCATTATCACATAAATGAAAAATAGACACATAAACAAAGAAACTGATCAATTTAGAGTACATAAACACTACAATGTCTCAGTTTTTGAATTATGTATTGACAATTTATGTGCCAGAAACACAAACAATGATAAATAGACACATAAACAATGTTACCCATTCACTATTGGACTTATGTACTGCCAAAAAACAACCTAATTCAGAAAAAAACCTCAGTATTTGATATATGTACTGGTGGTTCTATGTATCAGAAAAAAAAAACACATTGCATATCACTTTTGATTATTATTCTACAGTTTTTTAGTTATGTACTGCCAATTCTAAGTGCTAGAAACACAAAGTAGAAGTTGCATGTAAACTATGATGGGAATTCATCAATTTTTCATCAGTACCTCAAATATGTACTGGTGGATCTATGTCCCAGAAACACAAAAAACATACTACAAGTGTTAGAAATAGTACCTTTTTCTGATTTGGTGCCTTTTTACTCAGTTTTCTTCCTTTTCGGGTTAGTACATCTGGAGATTCATCATCCGATGAACTTTTAGCAGCTTTTTTCTTTGATTTTGGTGTTACAACCTTTTTACTCTTTTTCCTCGTTGATTTTCGTCTTGAAATTCTTGAATCCTCTTTTGATGACCTAGGAGCAGTGCTATCATCCATTATTGTTTCTTCTTCTTGGATTGTTCTTTTGATTTTTCTTGTTGTAACCATTATCAGAATCTAGGTTTTAGGTTTTTCTCTGAATCAGAATTGTTGTTTTCAAACTAACAAAATCTCTGAATGATTTTGGGTTTTGTTTTCTCTTTTGAGAATGAATTTTGAGATCTGTTTGTAAATTCTCTGTGAATTCTCTCTCTAAAGCTATGTTGTAAAAGGCGCTAGGCAAGGCGAGGCGCCAAGCCCAGCGCCCCAGGCGAGGGCCTTTAAAAAAAAAAAAAACAGAATTAGGTATAATTTGGCGCCTGGGCGCCTTTTTTTGCCAGGCGCTCGCCTTTTACAACATAGCTCTAAAGTAACATTAAAATTCATTTAATGTTTTTCTGACCGTTTCAGTAGTTTCTATACGTGAAAAAAATCGTAAGAATGTGGTGCATTCTTCACATGTGTTTAGTTCTAGGGTAAGCTGGTCATTTTGCTAGTTTCAAATAACTAATGATAAGTCTAAAACCCGGTTGGACCCTACTATAACTAACTTAATGGGCTTAGGACCAAACAACAAATTTTCCGTGTTCCATGTCCTCCGGTGAGCCCAGCCCATTGGAATGACCCTTTTGAAACTGGCTGGCCCGTAACATTACTTAAAACAAGATACTGACTGACCCTTTCTTAATCCGAGACATTGTGTGTTTCCGAATTCCAGCTCTCCTAATATAACCCGATTTATTACTGTATTCCTTAAAGGGTACCAACTCTAAGCCTATATATACTGTGATAAATTGACAAGACAGGAGAACACAAGCAGCAATTTTTTATTGGGGTACCGAAAGAAGCAGTTTTAAGAGCTCTTTGATAACACAGCAAGCTCATTCAGTACCATGGCCGAGAAGATTAATGTTGCAAGTGAGGATGAGAGAAACATGGCGCCTTTAATGGATGCAGTTGTCAAGGTATTTTGTGTTCATTCTGCACCAAACCATTCACAGCCATGGCAACGAAAGATGGCATACAAGTCAACTAGTAGTGGGTTTATCATCAGCGGGAGAAAGGTACTGACAAATGCTCACTGTGTAAAGTATTATACTCGGGTGATGCTCAGGAAACGTGGGTCTGGTGTGAAGTACTTGGCTAAAGTGTTGGCTATTGGAAACGATTGTGATTTAGCGATGCTGACAGTAGAAGATGATGAGTTCTGGGAAGATGTCTCGCCAGTAGAATTTGGGTCGTTGCCTGGTCTCCAAGATGCAGTCTCTGTTGTTGGCTACCCAGTTGGAGGTGACACGATTTCTGTCACAAGTGGTGTTGTTTCACGCATAGAGATGTTCCCTTATGTACAAGGTTCCACTGAGTTGCTGGGAATACAGATTGATGCAGCAATAAATGATGGAAACTCTGGTGGTCCTGCTTTTAGTGATCAAGGAAAGTGTGTGGGAATCGCATTCCAGTCTATTAAAGACGAGGATGTAGAGAATATGGGTTATATTATTCCAGTGGCCGTTGTTATGCACTTCATCAAAGATTATGACAAGAATGGGAAATACACAGGTTTCCCAACTCTTGGGTTTCAGTGGAAGACGATGGAAAATTCTGATCATCGTATGTCAATGGGGATGACTTCTAAACAGACGGGTGTCCTTGTTAAAATAATTGCGCCTACGTCGCCAGAATTTCATGTTCTGAAACTTTCTGATGTTATCCTCAGCTTTGATGGAATTGATATTGCGAATGATGGAACAGTCCTGTTTACACATGGAGAACGTATCGGTTTCAGTTATCTTGTTTCTCAAAAATACACTGGGGATGTCGCCATTGTTAAGGTTATCCGTGACTCAAAGATTATCCAACTCAGTATTAAATTAGCTACTCACGTACCAGTCGCCCCAGTAAACGTTGGAGCTCCTTCATATTACATTGTTGCTGGGTTTGTCTTTACAGTTGTATCCATCCCGTATATGGACTCTGTGGAGGACAATATGGAAGAAAACATATATTTAGACTCAAGGACAAGTGCTTGCATGGGATGCCACAATCCGAAGACGAACAGCTTGTTGTCATCTCCCAGGTGCTTGAGGCGGACATCAACTTTGGCAGTGAGGGGATCACAAATCTTCAGGTTGTTGCTTTCAATGGTAATCCCGTCAGAAACCTTAAGAGTTTAGCCATGATGGTGGACAAGTGTGATGATGAATATTTGAGTTTCAAGTTGGATTGCGGCGAGTCAGTTATTCTAGAAACTAAGACCGCAAAGAAAGCAAGTGAAGATATTCTTTCGACTTATGCTATACATTCAGCAATGTCTTCTGATCTCAAGACATGAAAACGCTCGAGAAACTTGTTATTTTTTCTTCTTATTCTTAGTAGTTATTTGCAGTTATTCTAATTTTCGTCTTAAGACCAAGAAATTTACTTTCTATTCATTTTTTTGTGAGACCAGTGACTTCTATCCTATTTTTATTTATACACTAGTAAGATTTTATAAAACCATGCTGCCTGCTGTGAGAGTATCAAGTTATGTTCTTTTGAAATCTTCTTTCCCTTGAAATGATCATATTGTTACCGACCAAGTACATTATGTATGTTTAGAAATTACAATATCTACAGACAGAACGAACACTCACATGAATTGAAGGTGCTTAACCAGGACAATACTTTACAGTAATTCGCCATACGTGCAGATTACAAATACATGCTCACAGAAAACTAGAGTAATACTTTATTTTGATACACAGGATAAACAGTCTTTGGAAGGCAAAATAATTGAACAGTCTGATTAGTTAATATGCGGAGTGCTAATAGCACATCCTGTTCCCTTTAGAGGTTTGTATTACTTGTACTAAAGAAGATGATGATTTATCATTCTGGTTTAAACAATTTTCCAAATTCACCAACCAAGCCTTGATTCTTTGACTCACCTTTATGGTTATGGAGCTAACTTCATTTATTTACAATGGTTAATGTAGGAACAAATTTGATTCTATCATGAAGTCTTGTTTGTTTGGGTTTGTTTTGGAAATCCTTGTATAAAAACAGTTGGTTTCCATAAACCGGAAACAAGTAGATTTCCTATATGTATCCGTTTTATTCTTATATATACTGATCGAAGCCTCACAGTAGGTTATAGAAAACCTTAGTTATTCATCCTTGAAGTCAGAAGATGGCGGTATCGGAACCTAATTCTGATGGTGGAATTGCTACAAAAAAGACAGATATTCCTAAGGAGGTGATCCAAATTTTACACAAGCATACTTCATGGAAAACAATGGATTGGTCCCTGGAGGATTTGGAGGATTGGTCCCTGGAGGATTTGGATATAGCCCTGAAAAAAAGGAGGTATATGTCCTCCACAAGTGAAGTTGATGTCAAGGTTCTTGAAAGTGAACTAGGGACAATGAAAGAACTTGATCTGGAGTTTTATCGTCGTGATACCACCGATAAACCAATTGATTCAAGTGGTGCAGTTGGAAATACTTTGCATCAAATTGTTGACGAGTTTCCAGATATCCAAAATATGGAAGCATATCATCAGTTGTTTACCAGGATTGAGAAATGTTGGATTGAAGAGATTCTGCGAGGGAGAAGAGTGAACAAGGATAAAAGACGACGACTGGAAATTGCTGCTGGTGATGCTGAAATATTTAGTCTCAAGGAATTGCATGAAAAACTAATTATTGCCAGGAACAAGGATCTTGAGTCAAGTAATCTGCTGTTTCAAGTGTGGAGGAAGATCAAGACTTTAATCGTGCTCTTAGAAGATGATATTCAAGATATCAGAAATTATATGGCGTCCATGGAAAAGGCGCGTGAACTGAAACGCAAGTGGAAGGATATTTTTTCCGCTACCCACCGCCAACAGGGGCGGAGCCAATAATTATGGGAAAGGGGTGCAAAAATTTATTATGGGTGCAACCAAAAAATTTTGGGAGCGCAAAAATGCAAAAATAGGCCTTCTTGAAAAAAAAATAATAAAAAAAAATAAAATCTTATAGGGTCTAAAATGGGCTTTGGAGCCAACTGGGCAGGGGTGCAAGTGCACACCATTGTAATGGGCCGGCTCCGCCCCTGCTGGCTAATATCATGGGTTGTTATTTATCTTTTTGAATTACTGTTCTTTCTGTTTTGAACCACAATGTATTCCGTTTTTCTTATATAAATAGAAGAGCAAATCTCCACAACCTTGTGGAAGATATTCACCAAAACCCTACTTCTAAGTTCGTATCAGCCTTCGATCCAACCCACGCCAAAAAAAAAAAAAAGACTTTATTTTCAATGGCCGCAAATAAAAGTCCATCCTTTTTACAAGCAAGCCTATTTTTGCATTTTTGCACCCCTAAAATTTTCTCGTGGAAAACTCAATTCAAGCCAATCCTCAAAGCCAATCTCTCTGGTTTTGTTGATGGGATAAAAGCAAAACCCCCACGAACCCTACCTGAATCTGAGGTAATCAATCCAGAGTTTACAACTTATGAAGAACAAGATTCTCTTCTTGTAGGCTGGTTGTTGTCTACTGTAACATAAGGAGTCCTATGCAAAGTCAGTGGCTTATAAACTTCAAAAGAAGTATGGGATATATGCTAGAACGACACTTTTCTCCAAAAACCAAAGCATATCGGATGCATATCGAAAAGCAATTGCATACCTTAACCAAAGGTATAACTCATTTCTCAAATATTTTTTCAATCAGGCTAGAAGTCTATTTGATCAACTTGCAGCTTCAGCGTATGTAGTCTCTGCAGATGAGATGAAGCAGTCGATTTGTAATGGTTTGAATGATACGTACCTATAATCCCATTGTAACTGCATTGGGTACAATAAATGAAATAGACATGGAAACTTTTTACACGTATCTGCTGACCTATGATATGCACTTAGAACAATTGTACAATTGGCTCTCTTGTAACAACCAATAGCCAATGTTGCCATGTCCAACACGTCGTCATCAAACATCGAGCCTGATCAGAGAAGGTTCAAAAACCAAAAGAACCACAATCAACCAAACACAAATCAATGGAATCAATACAACGTGAAACAACAATATGAATGACCAAGGACCATGTCAGATCTGCAAAAAGAGAAACCACATAGCTTCTAGGTGTTGGTTTCGCTATGACAAGGGAAATACATCTACCCAAGACCAGCAGGATACATAGCCCTACTCGGAGGCCAATCTGACAATCTGTGGATGACTGATACTGGAGCCACACATCACTTGACAGCTGATGTCAAGAACTTTAGTATTCTGCATGAGTATGAAGGAACTGAGCACACTCAATTTGGTAATGGTAATAAATTGCAAATTTCTAACCTTGGTAATGCTACATTTACTTACAATGCACGTTTCTTTCAGTTAAATAATATCTATATATACCAAAGACAAACCAATTTTCTCTCGGTTTATCAATTCTGCAAGGATAATAATGTTTATGTGGACATACCTAAAATCCGATTGTTTGATTTGAATTTGAAAAAAAAAAAGAGAAAGAAGAAGCCGAATAAAATGAGTCCTTATCTATATAAGGACAAACTCTTTCAACATTCAATTACTTCCGTATCACACACTTAGCCTAGAAAATGGAATGGGAACCGTTTCAAGATTTGTGTCTCGTTAAATCCTTTGCTAATACTTTCCGTGAACGTCCGAATGAAATCTATTCAATATTTTGGAAGAGAGTTAAAGAGTTCTTTTACTTGGGCGTAAACGCGAATCCCAACAACCGCAAATGGAGAGACTTGGCATTTCGATTCCAATACATTAAAGAGGGCAATGCAATAAGGCTTGAAGAGTACGTAATAGTTATAAATATGGTGTACCACTATCATCCACGAGCTCCTCTTAGGGAAAAAGTGAGTAATGCGAAACATTTTTTTATGATCCATTCTTTATGGGATCAACTTTGTTGACCAACCTATGTCAACTACACTAGTTCACATACGAACATATAAGAATTCATTGAATTTCAGCTAGAACGTTTCAACGGGCTATGGAGAATTCGTAATGGGGAAAGAAAGTTCATTCACCACAAAGAATACACGACGTTGTACCGACGTGCTCGGAGGTTCATTGACGCAAATTCTAGAATTCCCATATTGAATCCTATATGTATTGTGCTAATTTCCTAAACTATGTAATGAATATTTTGTTTCCGAAAGCAAGGCATAATCGGATTATATAAATATATATATATAAATCAACACTCTTGGATTTTGGGAATCGGTTTATTTGGGTATTGTTCAAACTGTTTAAATGGACAAAAATATCCAGGGTTTACTTCATTTTCACTTTTTAATTTGAAAATACTCAACCCTTGTTATTTTTTGTGTCCATTTCACCCATAATAATCGGTTTAAACCATGTTTTCAAATTAACTAACATAAACCGATTCTATAGGGTGATCATTGGATTTTGTCTTTCTTGGTCACATTTTTTTTCATCTTAAAGAAAATTAAAATTTTTTGACAACTATTGATTATGCATTAATGAAAGTTAATTTCAGGATTAGCTTGATTAAATGTTATTTAATAATCCGAATTAGCACTAATTTAACAAGGGTATATTAGGTATTAATATAAATAGTGGATAAGGGGTTTCTATGAAATATTTCTTAATGACCCTATTTTGTCATCTAGCTATAGGCCCCATTTAAGTGGCATAGGACCCAATTTAACCAGGTATTAAAAAATAAAGATATAGGCCCCATTTAATTATATCTTATGGTGCTCCGACGGCGAGTTCTGGCGATTCAATGCCGGAATTTTTCTTTCCTATCACCATGGATTCGATGATTTTTCTTGAGTTTTATGACCATCTTCGTTTTGATTTTCCACGTTTTCTCTTTGTTCATCGCTTGTTGTTGTTTTGTTCGTCGGGTTTTCCTTCTGGTTTTTTTAGGGTTCGTGTTTTTGTTCCATTTGTTCGCCATTTTGGGTTTTCCTCCTTTCTGTAGTCGACATGCCCATCGCCACTAGGGCTTCTTCATGTTCCGCTGCTTCTGTGTTTTCCTCTTCTCAACATACCCATTTCATAGATGAAGAAGCACCAATCGACAGCTTTTGCCATTGCCCATTCAAGCAAGTTCATGGTTGCCTAGATGGTGTTAATGGTAGGGGTTATGCGAAGGGATCTTTTCTGAAGCATGTATATGACAGGCATTTCTCCTCCGAGGCTAACAAGACCATGTGTAGAGATTTGATCGCTTCTAACTTACATATCTACTCGGCCTGGGAAAAAGCTTTACGGTGTTTGCGTATGTGGCTATCTTTGCCAGATGCTTGCAATGTGGAAGAAACCGGGGTTGTGCATGGAGATGTTGTTGCCGGACCTCTCATTTTTCTGGATAAACCCGGTGAGTGCTTGTCGATTCAGCTCTGCGTCTTGATTCTAGACAAAAATGTCATGGTGCTCCAAAGGCAGTTCACGTCTGTGAAAAGCATCCCGCATAAGTGCAGGTTAGCTTTTGCGAGAACGGCGAAGGTATGTCTCAACACTTGGTTGCGGTGATATAATTTTTTTAAGTTTGAACTGCCATTAATGGCGCTTCTTTGTGTGGAAGGAATAATTCAATTCTATTGAAAAACTTAGAGTTGCACTTTGGGTCTAGGGAGGCGGATGAGAAGAAACATGATGGACTAACTTGTTAGCATGCCAAAAGAAGATAAGTTTGGCCAATTCCGCGCAACGAGAACACATACCTTGAATTGCTTGACAAGCATCCACCTGCGCCTCCTCCATCGGTTCCTAGTGATGACGCCATCTTCGACCCAATAACAGGTGGACTCTAGAGATGGTTTGCGTGCTCAACATCTAAGTTGATGCGATTAAATTTACTCGTTTAAGTTGTCAAAGTTTGCCTGCGGTTTGGGAGAGTTTATTGCACCTTTAAATAAAGGAAAAATGTTGAAGTCTTTTGGCCTTCTTGATCGATGATGGTGTTTTCGCGGATATTGGTAGACCTTCTAATGGCGTTAAACTGTTGGGTGGACCGGTGAGTTTAGATTTGAACTTTATAAGCGATATGATGTTGGATCATCAATCAAGAAACTCAAAGACCCTTATAATCGGCCCAACGCCTTAGATCACTTATATATAAATAATGTACCCAATATCAAAGATGGTGGACTTGGTATTTATCTGACACTAGCGCCTAACAATGGCGCAAAAGGTGATTCTTGTTCCATGTCCAGAATTTTATTCGGGTATGGCTTGAGTCCTTGCCCCCTCTCCCAAGTTCTTTGAAACTAGGGCTGCCCCATGCACAAGATTATTTAGGCTTTTGGGCTTAACCGGTGTCTTGGACGAAATATTTGGCGAGAATGACTTATGCTCAATAACAAACCCATGGTAACATTTGTCGCCAAGTGCTTAATAAAAATAATAAATTTCAACTCGCCCTTCTGCATCACCAACAGTAAACACTCATTTGGAGCCAATAAACTAGGTGAGTTAGGTGAGGAAAGCGTACGAAAAATTGTTTAGTGCCTAAGATCATTTCTAAAAGCATTGTAAAATATAAAGATTTATTTATTTATTAGGTATCAAAAATAGAGAAAATTTGAAATTTGCAACAAATGTCCGTAGTTCTTTGAAACTAGCTGCCCCATGAGGCTTTAAACGAAATTTTTGTGTATGTAACATTTGTCGCCAAGTGTTTAATAAAAATAATAAATTTCAACAATCTGCATCACCAACAGCAGAGCCAATAAACGAAAAGCAGGTGCCTAAGATCATTTCGCATTGTAAAATTGGCGGGAAAATTTGAAATTTGAAAATTCGTACTCTATGAAAAAGAGTCACGGGGTTAACTTTTTGACCAGTCTTATGACATCACTTTGCTCTTCTCTCTGTAAAGCAGCATTTTTGGGTTTCCTCGTCCTCATTATTCAAATGTCTTCTCTCTCTCTCTCCCACTGATTCTTCCTCTTTTTCTGGTTTTTTTTTACAGGAGAGAGAGATTAGTTTGGAGGTGAATACTAACTACTTCAGATCTTGATGATCATCTTATTCTTCTTCCGTTCTTTCTATTTTCCATCTAATTTCAGATCTTGATCATCTTTTTACTGGTGTTTTGCATCGCAGGGTTGCTGCTGCTGGAAAGGAAAAACCCTGGATCTACCTACTTTGGATTGATTTTGGTGAGTACTGCTGCTAATACCTTACACTTTTGTTTCTTTAATTCTTCTTCTTCATCATCAAATGTTTGTTTGTTTTCTTAATAAAAATTGAAATATCTTCTAGGTTATGATTATACTCTAGATTGCAAATGTTGTCATGCTTTGCTGATCTATGTTCTTTCCTGTTTTTAAAGCATGAGGTTAGAGTTTTTGTTAAGGTTACTATTATATACCTCTGATACCCATGTTCTTTTTGGTATTATTAGATCTGGTTCTAATAGAAATGTTCTGTTCTATCTTTTTTCTATTGGATTATAAGACTAGAAATAAAAGCAGCTAATTAACATGTGTTCTCCACAGTACTTGCTATACTTTTACTTTATTTGATAACTGATTTTAATTCTGCTTCATTTACCATGATTTCTTAAGCGAATTCATATGTTATTGAGTCTAAAGATTGATTGTACATCTGAAATCCGATGTGATTTAGTTGTTAAAATGGCTTTGTTTGCTTCATGTTGTCTTAAATTTGCGATTTTTCTATGTTTGGTTGATATCATGACGTTTTGCTAGTTATGGATCTTTGTTTATCTTTACTTTTCCAATAGTTCGCCTATGTTTATCTCTAACGTTTGCCTATTATACTTATAAAATGCTAGCTAGTGCCACCATCTGTGATGCTGTAGTTGTTGTTATGCTTCACTGACTGCTTGTTCATGTTTTGTTCTTGTTTATTAACATGGTTATAAGTTTTTATTTGTCATAAACTTGTAATCCATGCTTTGTTTAATCCTTTTCTTATTGAGTATATACAGAATAGGAATGAATGATAAACGTGTAAGTTGTACTAGTATATCAAACAATCTTTAATGTTTGTCATCCTTTGTTATGTATTAACCTTTTACTTATGTTTCCTTGGCAGTTTCTTGCATTGAATTCTCTGCTAAAGCACAAAGCAGGCCACCACTCAGTTCCGTGAACTGAGAGGTGCACCACTCGATTCCGTGAATTGAGAGGTGCAAAGGCAAGCCACTGCTTGGTTCCGTGAACTGAGCGGAGGGCAAATGCAAAGGCGCCGCCACTTAGTTCCGTGAACTTTGAGGTGCACCGCTCAATTCTGTAAATTGATAGGTGCAAAGGCAGGCCATCTCTTGGTTCTAAGAACTAAGAGTTGCATAAATGTGTGCTAAATGTCTCCCTCACCAAACCAGCTTCGTGATATACACATTCAGCTGCAACTTTTGGAACACTGCCAAGTGAGCTTCTGTTTCTCTCCCTCTTTTTTTTTTTTCTGTCGTTCTGCATAAATTTCATTCTTACTTGAGGATCGGAGAATCTTGCTTGTATTTTTGTTGCACAACTTGATTACTTATTGCAGGGACATATTCATTAGGGAGAGTAGTTAAATCAGAATGCTTGCCTGCTTGGCATTTGATTAGCCTGCTGCTTGGGTAAAGATTCACCGAGAATAACCCTGTTTAGCTTTTGATATAGTGCTGACTACATTATTGGTACTCGGGTAGTATATTTAGTTTTATTCTTTCTTCCATAATCAAATCTTGTGTTGAATTTGTTTGACAAAGAAGAAAACAGGTTACATATCAAATCAAATGGAACACATTCTTAACTCTTATCTCAATGTATACTTAACTTGCCCTTGTATTTCTAGAATGCTGGAGTTTCTTCTTTTTTGCTTGTAACAGGTCTATCAACCATGTTCTAGGTTTCTGCCATTTTTCTGGATGAGGTTCTGCCATTTTTCTTGATGAGGGTCAGGTTACTACAATTTTTCATTTACAAAGACATTTAGTAGTTATAAACAATTGTATACATGTATGGGCATAATGTTCGTTTCAAATAAAGAGGTAAACATTTTTAACTCTTATTATATGCTTATTATGTTTTGCATAAAATTTGTTTCTAACAAGTTAACTCTAACTTGTCGACGTGCATAAAATTTGTTTCTAACTTAATATGCTAATTAACTTGTTTCGAATTTGTATCTTTTTTGTTTTTTTGCAGGTCTTGCCTTTGTATTTGTATGTCAAATTCAATAAGCAGATTTGTTGAAATGGAATGCTGGTGCCTCGTGGGGAATATTATCTCTTTTTTTCTATGTTGTGCATAAAATTTGTTGCTAACTTGAGTGTTGGAGTATCATTTTTGTTTTTTTTTTTGCAGGTCTTGCCTTTGTATTCCTATGATAAATTCAATTAGCAGAGTTGTTGAAACAGAATGCTGGTGCCACATGGGGAATATTATCTGTTTTTTTTCTATGTTTTGCATATAAATTGTTTCTAACTTGAGCGTCAGAGTATCTTTTTTGTTTTTTTTGCAGGTCTTGCCTTCGTATTTCTATGACAAATTCAATTAGAAGAGTTGTTGAAACAGAATGTTGTGCCTCGTGGGGGATATTATCTGCTTTCTTTCTATGTTTTGCATAAAAATTGTTTCTAACTTGAGCGTCGGAGTATCTTTTTTGTTTTTTTGCAGGTCTTGCCTTTGTATTCCCTATGTCAAATTCAATTAGCAGAGTTGTTGAAACAGAATGCTGTGCCTCGTGGGGAATATTATCTGCTTTCTTTCTATGTTTTGCATAAAAATTGTTTCTAACTTGAGTATCAGAGTATCTTTTTTTTTTCTTTTTTGCAGGTCTTGCCTTTGTATTCCCTATGTCAAATTCAATTAGCAGAGTTGTTGAAACAGAATGATGGTTCCTCGTGGGGAATAGTATCTGTTTTTTTTCTATGTTTTGCTTAAAAGTTGTTTCTAACTTGAGCGTCGGAGTATCTTTTTTGTTTTTTGCAGGTCTTGCCTTTGTATTTGTATGTCAAATTCAATTAGCAGAGTTGTTGAAAAAGAATGCTGGTGCCTCGTGGGGAATATTATCTGTTTTTTTTCTTTCTATGTTTTGCATAAAATTGTTTCTAACTTGAGCATCGGAGTATCTTTTTTGTTTTTTGCAGGTCTTGCCTTTGTATTCCTATGACAAATTCAATTAGCAGAGTTGTTGAAATGGAATGCTGGTGCCTCGAGGAGAATGTTATCTGTGTTATTTTTTACTATGTTTTGCATAAAATTCTTTCTAAATTGAGTGTCTTTTTTGTTTTTTGCAGAGCTGCCTACGACCAATTCAATTAGCTGGGTTGTTGAAACGGAACGCTTTTACTATTTGCATAGAACTGTTTCTAATTTTAGCATCGGAGTGTCTTTGTATTCCTATACTATGACCAATATATTTAGCAGAGTTGTTGAAACAGAATGCTGGTGCCTCATTGGTAATGCTATCTGTTTGGCTTATGAATTTTCATCAGTTTGCCTGGGTATGTCTGACTTCTAAGGATACAAATGGAGACTGATCAGTCCTTTGAATTGTATACTAATGAGACCCTCCTCGTCCCTAAAGGAGGCTACATTTCGACTCAAAAGGTGCACTTCCAACTCCTATCTTATTCAAATCAAAAGTATATATTCTAACTCCACTTTTGTGTTAAGTCTTCCGGAGTAAAGCTTCTGAATATCTTTTTCTGATTTTGCAAGTCTTGCCTGCTTATTTGGAGGCCACTCATTAGGGAGAATTTGTAAAGTGGAATGCTGTTGCCTGGTAGAGAATGCTTTCGTACTTAAAAGTATACAAGTCTGCTTATTTGCCAGGGTATGTTCAGACAAAAGTAACTCATTTTGAGCCTTCTCATTTTGTTTCTGAACTAGACTCAGTTATAATTTAGTTATATCATTTGCTAAGTTTTCCCTTGTAAGTAGGAATAAAAACATGGGGATCCAGTAGTGGGCAACTGATAATTTAATTGCTATGGTACACAGTGGCCTGCCTTATATGTTCTTTCTTAACATTACCTTCTTGTTACTTGTATTTGAAATGAAGAGTTCTGTTGGTCAATGTGGTAGGGTGAATGTGATGATAAAAGTGCCTTGGTCATTATCCTCCCTTAGCTGTTACAAAATGTAGAGGGTATCCTCGGGATACCATTGTAAACTTAATTTTGTGTTTGATGCTTGGGATTGTTTTCCTACAGATTTGCATCATTTATGAGAATTAATAGATTTAGACCAATCATGTACACAAATCTCATCGGGTTTAGCTTAGGAATTCGAGTATATTAAAATTGCCATCTCTGGACTGTTTTGGTGTATAATAAAGGAATTGGTTGCATAGATGCCTTGTGAAAATGGCTGTCACTTTTAGTGCTTCTTCATGATTGTTATTATGTAAAAAACCATGGGGCTCTATAAAATGTTCAGAAAAAGCAAGATGTATGTTGTTGAGAACTTGAGCTTGCATCGATCTTAAGGGTGTTCCAAATGATTGTACTTAACTCTGTTTGCTGAATCTAATTCAGTTCCATGTGATATGGAGTTAACCTCTCTGCGAGGGTTCATAGAAGCATTGGACCACTGAGCCTCATCTGACTTTCTTTTTCCCTGTTCTGCTGTAGGTTCAGGAAAGTACTTGGCACAAATTTGATCCTAGCTTCTACCCAAATTCAAGAAATGGTGTAATGGCTATATATATTCTGGTGGTGAACCTCCTTCAGTAGTATTTTCTTGTACTAGTATTTCTGAATACAGTCAAGTCACAAGAGCTCTTCAACCCCTTGTTGCAACAAGTTTCCAAGAAGCTCTGCATAACATCTAATCATTTCGCTCAACAAGTACATTTACTTGCCATGTTTTTAATTTTTTCAGCAACTAAGTATGTTAGCACGAGTTCTCTCCTCTCGTTTCTGGTAATCCATTTGTTTTAATGAAAGCTTAGAATCACTTGCAGTTCCTCAGATGAAAACCGAGGATATTCCTTTTGTATACAATTTTATATTTTTGTGTTGGAAGCCCTGAAATCCTACACAGCTGAGTGGTCCAAGTATCTTTCATTGTGGTTCTTTTGGATCGAAGGGAAGGGGTATTTCATATGTTCAAGGAAAAATTGATTCCATAAGACGCAGAAAGAAAAATTAATCAGGGAGTCAAAACTTATTTTAGCCGTAGCTTCAGACTTTACTTTTTTTTTTTGGTCTCAAATATAGCAAAAGAAAGGAGGACAACAGTGTGGCAGGCAGATAAGTTGGCAAAATCAACAAGGAAGAATTGTCGGAAACAAGAAATCAAACCCAGTGCGGGTTAGAACCAATTTAAGGAAATATGTTTAGATTAAGAAACCAAACTGAATCAAGAAATCTAATAAAAGGAAATATGTTTAGATTAAGAAATCAAACTAAATTTAGAAATCTAATAAAAAACTGCTATAAGGCATCCGGAGTGATATATATATATTTATATATAGGCCTTAACAAGAGCATGTCATAACATGAGTTGTTTTCTTATTTACCCAACACACGAACTATTGCTAGCTAGAACAACTTTCAACTCATACCTTTAGCTTTGACACCTGAGGATGAGGATTTCCACGGTTTGGTCGTCTTTGATAGATTCTGAAAATATAGTTCCAGCAGTTGACAAGTTAACGTTAGCAACATCTTCTTCTTCTTGCTTTGGAAGTACAGATAAAGTAATGGGTGACACTGATTTATTAACTCTTATTCTCATGTGTTTACCAGTGAAATCACTCCTTGTGTTGAAATGGGTATCAAAACAATGGTTCTCTATCATCTCTGACCCAGTTTTTGCTATCAACAACTATCGTCGACTCAATCCTAAAGCCACTGGCTTGTTCCTTGAAAGAACTGCTGGAGTTCCAGCCCGCGAGAAATATTCATGAATCTTTCTATTATTTTCTCCTTCTTGATGGTGGTAGTAAATACGAACAAGGATGTCAAGTAGATGACGAGGAGGATTACGAGAAGGACACCCTTTTTGGTGGTGGTGATATAAAAATCCCTCGGAAATTTGCTCCCAACGATCCAGAGCCAGGGATGTACGGGCCGGTGGATGAGTATCGTGTTCGAGTTAGTCAATCTTGTAATGGTCTTTTATGCTGCAACAGAAGGACTGAATTTTGTGGGGAGGACTACATTTCTGGTGACACATATAAAACTTACATATTCAATCCAACCACGAGACAGTACAGATGTCTTCCACCATCCCCTTTTAGAGATCTCGTCCTAGACGATCGTTGCATCAGAGTTTGCAGTATCAGTTTAGCTTTTGATCCAG
>JAJJWW010018238.1:0-35162 GCA_023531295.1 Papaver armeniacum
TGGAACCTAGGAGCCTAGTTAGCAATTCGGGATTCGGCAAACGTACGGAACGACAAACGTACGAGTTTTATACGGTTTTGTGAAACCCGGATTAGGTCCAAAATTCGGTCAACGGGACGTGATTCGTCAGTAATTCGGAACGGCATACGTACGTGTATAATTCGATTTATAAATGTGAGTTCGGCTCTGAAAATTCGGTATCTATATATAACAAATAATTTGTATTTATAAGGTCATAGACCAATTTTTATGCATATGTGTGAGTTATTTAAAGAAAAAATAAACTTAATATGATGATATTAATAATTTATACAACATTAGTAATCTAAGAGGACGTGGTATAGTGGTTTAGATGCTTGGTTAGTGAGTTAGAAATCTCTGTCACCTTCACCTTCAAATCTCTTCGGTCATTTTTGTTTCATAAAAATTACAACAACGTTTAATATTGGGTCGTGTATGCTCGGGAGGCAGTAAAACCCAAATAGTGGGGCCTTTGAAAACGTAAAATTTAAAGAATTTACGGCGAATTAAGCGGACGTATCATTCGTGATACGTAAAATTCGTGAACGATTCGCGAATAATCCGGAAATGCCACATAATACGCGACTTGGGTTCGGAGTTGCAAACGTACGCGAATAAGACGGTAAAATTCGTGATACGGAAAAATTCGTGAACGATTCGCGAATCGTTCGCGAACTTACTAACTAGGCCTAGGAGTCGATATTTTAAAACTTCAAAATTTGATAGTATTAGATTTTCTGAAAAAAAACAATTCTCCAGTTCAATACCATTTCAAAACTTCAAATTTTGAGAGTATTAGATTTTAGGAAAAACAAATTCTCCAGTTCAATACCTTCCTAGTTCGCTAACTAAACATTCCAACTCACTTTATCTCACAATAGCTCGATAGGTTCAGTTCCAATGCATCCTCAAACTTTTTTACGGGATTTGTTTTGTTTATCAAGGTATCTCAATTGAAGTAAGAACTCACTTGATGGTTCATTCTCACTTGACGAAGTTGCATCTGGCACTGTCTACTAACAAATTGATCGGGGATATAACACCTACCATAAGTGATTACTTAAGCTTAAAATAACTAAGATTGGACGGTAACTCCAGCTGTTAAAAGGGTAGCGTTAGGAGCTCCACAAAATTTTGAATGAAGCCAGTATTTTACAAATGAGCATTTTTATGGCCGTAGTTACAAAAAAATGTCACTGATACGGAGGGGACAGACAAAACCTTGAAGTAACTAATGAGAGACCATAAAACAATCCATAGAAAACTATGCAAGGACTTGCAAAAGTAAGACACATATTGTAACTGAAAATTCAGATCCCTGTACTTTTCGACTTGCAAAAGCAAAACACTTGGTATGGTTCTATTTTTATATCCTAAGTACATCAAACATGCATGAATTCTTGATACGTTTTTTTGTCTCAATAGACGAACTAGGCAAGAAGATAGTACTGCCATCTTCATACATTGGTGGGCCACGTGATATGTACCAGCGATACCAAGATGCGATGGCATTAGTACAGAAATATGGGAAGCCTGATATATTTCTTACAATGACTTGCAATCCACTCTGGCCCGAGATTGTAGCCAATTTACGTCCCGATCAATCTGCATCAGATAGACCTGATTTAACAACTAGAGTATTACGTGCTAAATTTGAAGAGTTGAAAGAAGATATATTTAACAAGAATGTACTAGGAAGAGTAGTTGCTCATGTTCACGTTATTGAGTTTCAGAAAAGAGGTCTACCTCATGTCCAATGTTGATCATATTGGAAAAAGAAGACAAGTTACAAGGCCCTGATGATTATGATCGTATAGTTAGAGCAGAAATCCCTGATAAGAAGAAAGAGCCCGAATTGTATAAGTGTGTAAAAAAATGGATGATTCATGGTCCGTGCGGCAAAGCAAGTGTATGAGGGAAGGGAAGTGCAAGAGAGGGTTTCCGAAACAATTTTCTGAATGTACCGTACAAGGCAAAGATGCTTACCCAGTCTACCAGAGGAGAGATGATGGAAATACTATACAAATGAGTAAGAACTTCATAGCGGACAATAGATTTTTGGTTCCTTACAATCCTTGGCTTCTTCAGAAATACGATTGCCACATCAATGTAGAAGTTTGTTCGACTGTCCAAAGTGTTAAGTATCTTTACAAGTACGTCTACAAGGGCCCAGATTATATTTCCTTTCGAGTGCAACCAGTGCAGCCAGAATCCGAGAATAACGAGGTAACACGTTACATCAATGCAAGATGGGTGTGTGCTCAAGAGGCAATGTGGAGGATATACAGGTTTGCGATGAATAAGATGTGTCCATCAGTTCAACAATTGCACTTGCATCTTCCCAAACAAAATAGTGTCATGTTATATGAGCATCAAACAGTCGATGAGGTTTTGGCAAATGAAAATAATTCCAAGATGATGTTGACGGAGTATTTTGTTACAAATGCATGTGATCCTATGGCTAGGCGATGGTTTTATCGGGAATTTCTTGAACACTACACATGGGACAAAGCAATTAAGAAATGGCATAGAAGAAGAACAAAACAGAGGGTGATTGGTAGGGTATATTCTGTGCCCCCTATTGCGGCTGAAAGGTTTTTTCTGAGGCTCATACTTATGCATGTTAGGGGTGCCACTTCATACGAAGATTTGTTGACAGTTGACGGCAGAAGATATCAGACATTTCAAAGTGCAGCCGAGGCACGAGGATTGTTGGAGAATGATAACAGTTTGAGGGCATGTATGGCCGAAGCAATAACAAACAAGATGCCATCTGCTTTGAGAACTCTTTTTGGTAGCATATTGGTTTTCTGCAACTCGGTGGACACTAGAAAGTTATGGGACGAGTTCTTCAACGACATGGTTGAAGATTATGCAAGTTCAAGTGATACAAGCTCCGCATATTTATAGACCGTCTTCTCAGAGAGCTGGGTCAAATGCTTCATCAACATGGAAAGCTTCTAAAAGATTATGAGCTTCCGGCAATTGTCGGCATATTAGACGATAATTTACAGGTGTCTGATTTGATTGAAGAGGAGGTATCCATTCCGGTTTTCGAAGAAGATATGATGAATGTGGAAAAGCTGAATGAAGACCAGTCCAAGGCTTATGATGCAATTATGGGTGCCGTCCGAAGAAAAGAAAGCAATGTCTTCTTTGTTGATGGTCTAGGAGGTACCGGGAAGACTTTTCTCTACCGTGCTATTTTTTTCTACCGTTAGAAAAAGTGGTGGTATTACCATAGCAACAGCTACGTCTGGAGTTGCAGCTACTATGCTACCTGGTGGAAGAACTGATCACTCGAGATTCAAGCTCCCATTTACCCCAGAGCAACTTCTACATGTGACATCGCTAAAAATGACAAGTTGGCCGATCTACTCCGTCAAGCTCTTTGTGATTATGTGGGATGAAGCTACCATGGCACATCGGTATTCTATCGAGGCATTCGATACGACTATGAGAGATAACTAACGGGTAACAAGAAGCCGTTTGGTGGTAAGATTGTTATTATGGGAGGTGATTTCCGCCAGGTTCTTCCAGTTGTACCAAAAGCTTCAAGGGTGCAAATGGTTGATTCGTGTCTTACCAGGACGCCTCTGTGGAGACATGTAGAGGTTCCTCGTCTGAAGAAGAATATGCGTGCAGCGGGCGATACATCTTATTCTGATTTCTTGATGCGAGTTGGTGATGGAAATGAACCTTCTGCGGCAAATGACATGATAAAGATGCCAGATGATATGGTGATACCTGGTGGTGATGATTCAGTGTCCCAACTGATAGATGCTACCTTTCCCGACTTGGCAGATAATTCTGAGGATCAAGATTACTTGCTTAATCGAGCACTTATCACACCACTGAATTAGCATGTCGACAAGTTAAATGATTGAGTGGTGTTGATGGTGGTTTTTAGACAAGGGGTAAAATCGTAAAACCCCATGACCTAGTGTTACCCGCAACACATTAACTAAGAGCATTTAACTCAGGTGTAAATAATTAATAGGGGTATTTTTTTCAAAATACCAGATTAGGGTTTTCAACACAGAACCCTAATTCCAAAACCAAGCCGCATATTGCGCACCATGGCAACCATGCCAAACCAAGCCGCATAGTGCGCACCATGGCAACCATGCCAAACCAAGCCGCACTCTGCGCACCATGGAAACCATGCCAAACCAAGCCGCATACTGCCACCATGGCAACCATGCCAAACCAAGTCGCACTCTGCGCACCATGGCAGACCATGCCAAACCAAGCCGCATCTTTGCGCACTATGGCAACCATGCCAAACCAAGCCGCATCATCGCGCACCATGGCAACCATGCCAAACCAAGCCACACTCTGCGCACCATGGCAACCATGCCAAACCAAGCCCATATCTGCGCACCATGGCAACCATGCCAAACCAAGCGCATCTTTGCGCACCATGGCAACCATGCTAAACCAAGCCGCACTCTGCAGACCATGGAAACCATGCCAAACCAAGCCGCACTCTGAGCACCATGGCAAACATGCCAAACCAAGCCCATCTTGCGCACCATGGCAACCATGCCAAACCAAGCCGCACTCTGCGCACCATGGCAACCATGCCAAACCAAGCGCATCTGCGCACCATGGCAACCATACCAAACCAAGCCGCATCTCTGCGCACCATGGCAACCATGCCAAACCAAGCCGCACTCTGCGCACCATGGCAACCATGCCAAACCAAGCCGCACCCTGCGCACCATGGCAACAACGCCATACTTCTAAGCCGCTATGCCTTGGGCCCACGCCAAACATAGCGCCCTAGGTTTGCTAGACTTGCAACTAGGTCAACATGGTCGCACGTGCCATTGGCACATGCCAACACGTCTGCAAGCCAGTATTTCTAAGCCGCTATGCCTTTGGCCCACGCTAAACATAGCGCCCTAGGTTTGCAAGACTTGCAACTAGGTCAACATGGACGCACGTGCCATTGGCACATGCCAACACCTGCCGCAAGCCATATTTCCGAGCCGCTATGCCTTTGGCCCACGCTAAACATAGCGCCCTAGGTTTGCAAGACTTGCAACTAGGTCAACATGGCCGCACGTGCCATTGGCACATGCCAACACGTGCCGCAAGCCATATTTCCGAGCCGCTATGCCTTTGGCCCACGCTAAACATAGCGCCCTAGGTTTGCAAGACTTGCAACTAGGTCAACATGGCCGAACGTGCCATTGGCACATGTCAACACGTGCCGCAAGCCATATTTGAAGCCCGCTATGCCTTGGGCCCACGCCAAACATAGCGCCCTAGGTTTACAAGACTTGCAATTAGGTCAACATGGCCGCACGTGCCATTGGCACATGCCAACACGTGCGGCAAGCCATATTTCTAAGCCGCTATGCCTTTGGCCCACGCCAAACATAGCGCCCTAGGTTTGCAAGACTTGCAACTAGGTCAACATGGCCGCACGTGCCATTGGAACATGTCAGACGTGCCGCAAGCCATATTTCTAAGACGCTATGCCTTGGGCCCACGCCAAACATAGCGCCCTAGGTTTGCAAGACTTGCAACTAGGTCAACATGGCCGCACGTGCCATTGTCACATGCCAACACGTGCCGCAAGCCATATTTCTAAGCCGCTATGCCTTTGGCCCACGCCAAACATAGCGCCCTAGGTTTGCAAGACTTGCAACTAGGTCAACTTTGGCCGCACGTGCCATTGGCACATGCCAACACGTGTCGCAAGCCATATTTCTAAGCCGCTATGCCTTTGGCCCATGCCAAACATAGCGCCCTAGGTTTGCAAGACTTGCAACTAGGTCAACAAGGCATTCGCACATGCCATTGGCACATGCCAAACACACACGCTTGGTAGCCTAACTTGCAAACCGTGCAACCTACCACCAAGGCATTCGCACATGCCAAACACACACGCATTTGGTAGATTAACTTGCAAACCCGTGCAACCTACCACCAAGGCATTCCGCACATGCCAAACACACACGCTGGTAGCCTAACTTGCAAACCGTGCAACCTACCACCAAGGCATTCCGCACATGCCATTGGCACATGCCAAGCACACACGTTGGTAGCCTAACTTGCAAACCGAGCAACCTACCACCAAGGCATTCCGCACATGCCATTGGCACATGCCAAGCACACGCTGGTAACCTAACTTGCAAACCGTGCAACCTACCACCAAGGCATTAGCACATGCCATTGGCACATGCCACACGCGCCACTAGCGGCGCCACTTGCACTCAAGATGCAACCAACACTCGAGACATCGACACAAACAGGGGATGCTTCTTTAGGGTTTTGGTTTGGCGGTCTGGCATGCGGCGTACACTACGCTCATATTAAGAAAGCGTGAAAAGAATAAAGCGGTCAAATAAAAGAGGAAATAATGGTGAAAAACGTTTTCGCCCATTAAACCATGCGGTTACCACCTCCTCCCATTATTTCACCCTTTACTCTCTTCCTTCATGAGGCCAGAGTACGTTTCAATCTCGACTTGTATAAATAGGTCTTACCTATTTCCACCAGACAACAAGTCTCGGTCAGGAAAAATATACTACACTTATACTCTCAGAAAGGCAACTTTGCAAGCTCTCCCAAAAGCTTCTATCTCTTGCAAGCTTCCTAAGCTTTCACTTTCTGATACAAGTCGAGATACTACTCTCCTCAACACCTTTCTTTGCTTCCCTCCCCAAATCAACCCTTCTCCTCCACTTTGTCACCGTGGTTTAGGCCGGACTTGTACATATCGATCTCTCGAATCTACAAAGTGCTCACGTGCAGCACATTTGTTTATGGTTTGAATCAATTTCTCACTCACCCACCGAAATTACCGAAATCAGCAAAAACGATTTTCACCCATAAACAATTGGCGACCACAGCGGGAGGATTGATCTATCGGCTACAATATCAGACTGTCGATCTCGTTCTTTGACCCAGATGTCAAGATGGTAGGGGAAGGCGACTCAATCCGACTCAACTACATGACGACCCGGTTACTAGTTGTAAAAACTACACAAGAAAACTGGGGACTTGCTGAAGATGCTATTACTCAATCCTGGGGACTCGCCGAAGATGCTACCAGCGATTAGGGACTTGCTGGCGATGCTACCAGCAAAACCGCCAGCAAAAACCGCCTTTTACAACATGGAGAGGGGCGTGTTCGCAAAACCTATGAAGTGAGTAAATTCAGACTGGGCAAGATATACAATCTATTTTTAGGTTCTTAGTAAAACCGTCATACTACTGAGTCTTGTGCCTATTGCTAGCACACACTTTCATAAAAGCAAAATTCCTTTCCTAAAACATAATCGAGTCATATTATCAAAACCATTCATCCTAGAAATAATCCAATACCCTAAAAAGCTACCATTTGTCTATCAAAGGTCAAGTTTTGAACCGGACATCAATATGTCTTTCAAAAAAATAAAAAGGAACCTAAATGAAAGTTTAAGAGAAACGTTCAAGGAAAATCATCCAACAAAAGTCTGCTTTTCTTGAAGAAAGTCAACTTTGCATCTTCAAGAGCCGCTCTCTTCATAGTCAACATCTTGGAAAGATTTTCGAGTTCCACCTCCTGTCGTGCAATCTCCTCGGCGGAAAGGCTTTCGATTGCTGCATCTTTCAACTTTTGGATCTCAGCAAGGCTTTCGACAAACCACGAAGTGTTGAACTCCTTTTCTACACACACGTCGTGATGGTGCTCCAAGTCGGCAATAACGTCTTCAGAAATGGTATGACCAGTCACCTCATGCATATCCTCGATGGAAGATAAAGCCTCTTCCACACGCTTAACCAGCGGAAATCGACTAGTGGTTTTCTTGGTTGTGGCCATATGTCCAGTACTTCTCCCGGATTACGGTGTACAACGCCTCATGCTTAGCGCACGCTTGAAGCCGCCAACCAAAGCACATGACCTGGATAAGGAACCAAGTGCACGGGGGATCAAAATGGCGCACGACTCGCAGAGGGTCTTCTTAGTGTCTACGGCAGAAACCATCGAGAGAATCATCCACCGTTTGAACCACATCGTGCCGGCAATTGGCTAACGCCCATCTCCGAGTCACGGCGGTGGTCACAAAAGGCAAGTTTTCGTGTGGCTCTACCCCGGAATCATCCTCGAACTGGATTCCTCCTGCGAACTTGAGTTAGACATTTTTCAAAAGAGGAAACGAGAAGAAGAAAGAAAAGACGCGCTTGCAGACACGCTTGCAGACGCGCTTACGAGACGCGCTTGCAGACGCGCTTACCGAGACGTGCTTACGAGACACGCTTACGGACGCACATGCAAGGCACACATGCCGCACGCGCATGCCGGCCTTGATACCACACTCTGTGCTAACAGTTTTCATCCTTCCATCGCTAACATCTTGCGCCCTTCCAGCACCATCCTTGCCCTTCGAAACAGCGCCATGACTCCAGCACTTTGTGATCAAAACCGTGTCATCTCTGCATGATACACTTACGATCACCAGAACCAGAGCCGCTTCCGCCACCCCAACGGTTCTTCAAGCATGGCAGCTTCAACCGTCACCGGAGACGCTACTCCACCATCGGGCAAGATCTTTGGAAGATCCGGAAGAAGCCGACCTTCTTTTTTGTTGATTTGATGAAAAGACGAAAGATACTTCACGAGGACATGCGTTTATAGATGAAGAGGCTCGCGTTGCTCTTGTACGCCCAGTAGAAGGGGATAAGCAATCCAATTTCGTCACACGAAGATCAGGATAGACTTCTCAAAATCGAAAGCAAGGGAAGTCAACAACTCTCTCCGAGTTCACGGAGACCCTTCTCCCGTCAGGACCCGCACAATGGGAACTTCGCCCACAAAGTCGTACGATCTATGATGAGACAGTTATGTGAGATTCTATGTTTCTCCAATGCGTAGCGTCAAGACATATTTGCACCCCTCAACTGCCTTTGCATCGGGAAGCGGCGCTTCCGCCCAGGGGAAGCCGTTCCCAAACCCCAACCTCTCCTAGAAAGCACGATCGATAGATGAAACTTGGGACTCCTAACCTCTGTTCTCTTGAGGGATGTCGATTTTGACAGAACGTGACGCGGCCTATGACTTCAAAATGGTAACCGTCAAGGCTCTAAAAGTTGCAAGACGTCGTTCCAACATTCTCTACAGAAGTAGCTCTCAACGTTCTCTCCAGAAGTAGCTACGCATCAGTGTTCTCCAGCAGCGGCTTCGCTTCAACGTTCACTTCAACGCCACTCCTTCCTGCAAAGTTTGCTCGCTATATCATCCAACCTACCTTGTTACCACGATAATGTAGTCTCTCCGATTACATCTCCAACCAAGAACCGTTGCTCCTCACCCGTTGATACCGGCAGAGCCTCACCACAGCATCAATAATCTGCGCTCGAGTCAGGTTGGTGTTTATGTGCTCCTTACTCACCATGAACTCAACCCATCTATCAAAAGAACGCAATGGGCTTTGACACATCCTGAAATCAATGTTGGAAGAGGAATATACCCCTTTATGAAGACAGAAACCGTATGGTGTTCTCTGGGCGAACCGAACGTGTCTTGTTTTCATCTTCACCACCGAGTTAACAAAATCGGCACGAAACCAGGTGATTTTTCCGAAGCGAGAGACAAGTTTTGGGCGAAGAATTCATCATCCGTGTTTGGTTTGGAACTATGAACATCCTTCGATGAGGCTAAATTTTGTTCAGGTAACATCTTGTCGGATTTCTTTATAGCAGTTTAGTAACGAGATATACGCATACGAAGAAAGACGAAATTATCTCCACGACACATAATCGCACCCAACAACAAAAAAAAAAAAGAGGGCGTATTCTTTCTGCGGCTCAAAAGCGCACACAGATATTTTCTTGTGGTTTAAAATTATATACCCAGTATTTTATGCGGGCTTAAATGCGTCGGCAGTATCCTTCTTCGGGTTCAAAATTATTTATGGAGCACTTTCCTGCGGGTTCAAATCATATATGCAGTATTTCCCTTGGGTGCATATATACAATATTTTCTACAAGAAGCACGCCAAGAAATCACATGCGCAATATCATTGCAAGCGCCTACCCTTAGGTTTTACACCTACGCGAAAGGGAAACAACAAAAGTACTGTCAGACATACTTGGAAGCCGGTTCCTCTTTGTGACTCGCACTTGGTATGAAAAGATGAAAGTGCAAGATGGGAGAAAGGGACTTTATATATATAGGCGTGAAGATTCTGAAATAGGGAAGGATTTCCCTTTACCAAAATCGTCCGTGTAAGAAACGGGCCCACAAGGGCGCCCAACTTCCCAATGTCGCCCAAGTTGCACCGGCCCCACCAATTGTACCGACTTCCCAATGACCGCCCAAGTCACTCCTGCAAGCACGCACAGCTTCCACACCTTGCGCCGGTCCCACCCGGCTAGCACGCTCGATTTCCCAAGTCACGCCGCAAGCACTCCGGCTTCCACACCTTGTGCCGGTCCCACCGCCCAGCGGCTCGGTTTCCCAAGTCACGCCCGCAAGCACTCACGGCTTCCACACCTTGCGTCGGTCCCACCAGCTAGCACGCCGATTGCCCAAGTCACTTTGCAAGCACGCATGACTTCTACACCTTGTGCCGGTCCCACCATCTAGCACACTCAGTTCCCCAACTCACGCCGACTTCCCAACGTCGCCCAAGCTGCACCGGGCCCAATCATTGTTCCACTCAATTCGGGTATAGATTTTCTACATATTCTATTATTGTGTTCGCAGATATTAAATAAAGCTTGATTTTTCATACGTTTTCCGTATGAGAAGACTAGCCATGGTGCTGCCTTTGCTAGTAGTGGGCTTCTTCTTCTCTCAACTGATCCAGCTGCTACGGTGCCTACTTTTGCACTTTCTTCACCCATGAAATAGAGTGATCCAGAGAGCCGTGCAAGTGTTACACAGTATTAATTCCAATCACAGGTTGCTGAAAAACGCAGCTTCCTTTTTCAGGGTTTACAAGGAAGAGGATGCAACTTTGAAACTGAGATCGAGAAGTGAGTAACAGGTATCACAAACGATGAATTTAAACCAAAGTCTATAATAACTTTACTAAGAAATTGTTGATGAATTTCCAAAACAAAGGGCTGCCTTTTGATTTTTTCTGTTATTTTCCGGAAACCAGAGTTATAGAAGAGAATTGTTGATTACGCCCCCACAATTGTCCATTGGGTGTTGATTCTACAGCTGCCTAGTGTAATGCCACTTGCTAGGGCCCTCGGTTCGCTGCAGGTACCTAGTGATGCTGCTTTCCAAAATTGTACCGTATTATAGTACTTTAATATAAAATTATAGGATTGTGACCAAAAAAAATTTATTATTTTAGAAAAATATTATATTATCCATAAATAAATAATAATAATAAATAAATAAATTATTATTTTAAATTATAATAAATAAAATTTATTTATTTTTCAATATAATCTTATACGGTGTACATATTAATAATAATAGTGTCTTATTAAAAATTAAATGGTATCTTTTATTATTTTTATTTCTACTTTTTTCATTTAGAAAAATTAAATGTTCATACAAAACCTTTGGTTGGTAGCCTAGCAATAAGCTTGTTTCCAACTCCTTTTTTGAATAGCAATGCCTAATCTATAAAAATAATATATAATTATTTTAAAAAGTAATTCCTAGTTTAGAGGCAGAATAATACTTGTAGGTTAAATAAAATATCGACTAATTTTGTAAAAATATTATATTATTGACTAATTGCAATACAAAGTACAAGCATGCCAAGTGTTAATGACACTTCAAAATTACTTCTTGTTGTCGTATAACAACGTGGCCCGTAATTTGATTGCATTACAAATTATTGGGGACGAAAGACAACTTGAATTGAATTTTCAAGAAAATAAACCAATAATAAATATTTGGGACCTAATATGTATGAAATTAATTTTTTATTTTTCTAGTAGCATTATTATTTTATATATTATTTGGGACCTAATAACCATTAAGGGGATCATTTAAAATGTATGATTTCATGATTTTATATATTATTTGGGACCTAATAACATGGGTAGTTAAGCATCCACCAACCGTTAGATCAGCTGGGCTCTCGCTATCTCTTATGCCTTGGAAAAGTAGGATACCCTAAAATAATATCAACAGCCGCCTATAAACCACAGAATTTGTTTTTAGATCTCAAAATTTGTTTCACTCCAAATTCTGTCTCAACAATGGATTCCCTCTCCAATCTTAACTGCGCTTTAACTATGATTCTCATCGTTCCATTGAAACAGCCTGAGGAAGAAGATGAAACCGTTATCTATTGATTCACTCACACAATGATTTCTCCTCTCAAAATTCAAGTTTCTTTCATACTCAGCTCTTGATGCCACTTCCTTCATTCCACTTCTCTTCTATCCAGTAAACTCTTCATTCCACTTCTCTTCTATCTGGTGAACTCTTTACTTCGAAGAGCAGTTTGTTCATCGCGGTTTTGTACATCGGATTCTGATAAACATAAACATTTAAGTTTGTAATGAGATTGCGGTCAAGATTGTCTGCCTTTATTATTTTAGATTAAGAAACAATGTCTCTCATTTCTTGTTGTTTACATCCTTGTTTTGTAATTCATTTCTGTATATTGTAGAGACGCAAAATGCATCTCATTTCTTTGTGTATTTATGTACTGATTAGTTTAGAGTAATTTCTGAACGGGTATGCTGTTTGATCAGTCTTTTCTACCGGGAAAAACTAGTCTAGCATTATTAGGAATCATGTGAATTTTAGAGTCTTAGTCCTCCGATGATTATTAAAATGCAAGAAATACAATTCCGAGTCTCAACCATCAAACGAGCCCCAAGTGTGTTATAGTGTGAATAAGAAACTGAGATAGTGAGCTTGTCAGAATTGAAGTAAGGGCAAACATCATCACCAGTCTAAATGAGTTATAAGATAGGCGCATTAAAGTAAAAGAAGCGACTTTGCAGTATTAACAAAAAGAAACTTACAACTCATGATCAAGATCATGTATATCATTGTTCCTTTACATATTTCAGTCAGGAAATGATCTTGGAGACACTCTTTGGCGTAAATATGACCGTAACCTTTGGATTTTTTAATATCGCAATCTTGCAATGGTCCTTTGGGGAATTCCTACTTTATTATATTTACAGTATCTAACCCGAATCGACAATGGAAAAGAGGTGCATTTACTTATGCCGGTAATATTACCGTTCTCTGTTAATATCTACGACGACAGTCTCGCTATTAGAAATCGTAATAACCGGCCTGCACGCGGGGCCGAATCATTGGAACTAGTTAGAGGACATTTTAGTAAATTACTCAATTCTTCTTATAAATGAACCAAGGTTAGGGTTCGGTACAAATTGTTTACAATGTAAGAAGAGAGACCAGTAGAGTGAGTGAGTACGGCGGGCGTTGAGGGAAAGAATATAACCAGATTTTTTTGCCGATTGAAGGTTTATGATGAAAGTAGTTTTGGTACGATGTGGGAAGCATTTCAGCTTGGAGATCAAAGACAAAGAAGAGAGACACAAATCTTCTAAAACGTCATAATGACTTTTCCTCTCAAATCTAAGTTATCGCTAATCCAATCTGTCTTAAGTAGAATTCCACCATCAAATTTACTGATGGATGAGAATGAATATTGTAGATAATGCCAAATCTGGAAATTTGTTGAAATGGGTGGATCTGTAAAAATAATTATGATTTTATATTTATGAATTTCTGTGAAATATCTACTGTTAATCTGTTACAAAAATATTTAGTTTTGATTTATAAATGTTAATTAGGTTTATAATAAGCCAAAGTGATTGATGATAATGCTTGTCACTTATTCATAACGCGAAGAGTTGTATTGCTGCTTCAGATCAGTTTTGAATCATACTGACATCATTTCTTGTATTATTTTTTTACATGTTTTTCAATTGATTTCAAGTATACCTTTAATCTCATACCTACCCATGTCTATCATTTTGAGATCTGGAAATAATAGTTATAATCTGTTGTTTCTTGAATCAAGTTTTGTAAGTGCTAAGGTTTTTAGTATCCTCCAGAGTGTTTTTTAGATTCTGAACTAGAAATGGTCGTTGGGTTCATGTTTCATGGAAAAGAGCCATGGGGGTTTTCCAGATTTGATTGTAATCTGTTTGAAGTTAGGTTAGGGTTAATCCTTATCCATACTTGTCATTAGTATTTTTTTGACACTGGATACGGTTGTTTTTCACTTAGATTAGTGACTTGAAATGGTTAAAACAATTAGAATTTTAGTTCAGCTAACTAAGAGAAGATCTTTACCATCTGAGCTTCATCAAGGTTAAGAACAGCAGATGACAACTCTTATAGGAGAAAGTTGTGGATGTGCAAGGTAACTCATTAGCTCCCTTGCCCATGGCCATGTTTAATTCCCAAAATCCTAGCAATATATATATGGTTCAGAGTAAAGCAAATTGATAACACGCGCATGCAACAATCTGTTCAATCCCGAAGATGTGATTACCTGCTGGCTGCTGCATTTCATAGCCCCCATGGAAGAATACTTGATTTGAGACCAGTTCAGCTATTATCTCAACTAAAGTCCATCCATTAAATTACTATAAGGTAGTAAGGTACCCTTACCAAAGCTGTCACGAGGGTTACCTCGTCACAGCCGGACTCTAAAATTGAGATGTAGCTCTACGAGTATGGGGGTCATTTTTGTTTAGTATTGCTTTTAAGGGAGGGCCTCTTCTAGTTATCAAACTAACCTTCTAGTCTTTGTTGTAGGCAGCATTGTTTAGATGTTGTTTTGAGAGTAAGAGGAGACAGATTTGCAGTGTGAGTGAGGTGAGGAAGAAAACAGTCACCGGAGTTATGTGCGAATTAGAAGTTGTTGTTACCAGAATCAGATGGATCCGAGTTTTGATATGATGTTTGGAGATCAAAGTCATAGAAGACAGACACGGATCTAAGTAATTGTCATAATGAGTTACCCTCTTAGAGCTAAGTTGTTTTGCCACCAAGATCTTCACAGGTTAGTTGAGTAACATCAGAACTCTACAATCGAAGTTACAGATGGACTGATAGGGTGACCTAAGTTGTTTGCCGCAAATGATTAGTATTAGAGAGACCAAGGACAACTGGAAACGAACAAAACACGGATAGGGTGGATATATGAAAAAAAAATCTGGTTTTTTGGTGCTTGATATGACTTTGTATGAAGCATGAACCTAATGCAGGATTATGACTTAATAATACCCTGGTGTTTTTGTGGAATGCTTTGTTAAATTTGGTTTCCTATAACCAAACTTAGGTGTATTTTTAAATTGATCGATAAGTAATCGGGGGCGGCCTCACCAGGATTATGACTTTATGATTCTCAAAGATTCATTTTGGACTCCAGGTATAGTAGAAGCTTTGACGAGTATGGGGGTCATTTGATTTGTTTTGAGGTTGGTGTTAAGGTCGGGCATCAACAGTAGAAACTGTGTAACCAGGCCTGCATGTCGGGCCCAAGCACTAGAACTAGTTCAAACCATAGTAGTTGATTTGTCTTATAAATCAACCAAGCATTTAGGGTTCGGTAGAAGAAGTTGTTTACAGAAGTAGTTGCCAGCAGCGTGAGTGAGAGAGGCGCTGTTGAGGAAAGGCTATTAACAGCAGTTATCTGCGGATTGGAAGTCGCCATTTCTTAGATATTATGAAAGTAGTGTTGGTTATATGAGATACAGTTAGAGTGAGATCTTTGTTCTTGGAACCTATGCACAAACAGTATTTAGATGGTTTATAGGTCATTTCCAATGCCTCCCCACATTATAAAGCTCGAAACCAATACAGAAAAATGAGTTTTGCAGCCTTTAGCTCTAGGTTGATATCTATTGGTAGACTTGATAGATATTTCAGAGACGGCTCAAGAAACGACATTCCAAAACTGGACATGCTCATAGGCTCAACAATCAAAAGTTCTAGGAAAAAGCACAATAACATTAACTGATAGCTAGATTTTTATGATTAATGTCTACGGTGCGTGCCACAAATACATAAAAATGATGCACATCAAACTCTCAGGCATATCCACTTGCAGGATCTTGTTAAGTTAGTTACAGACATTTACTTTTAAAATTTTTTTCGACCATTAAGAAGTTAACCATAACACAATATCCCTGGAAGACCAATCACTGGTTTCTTCAACTCCTCCTCTTCGTGTTTTTCGAGCATATCTAGTCTTTTCTGCTCGGACATGACCACCACAGTTGCCTTCTCTTTGTCACTCTGCAAAAATAAGGCACCACATCAACTGAATCAGCTGTAATCTTTAAGAGGTAACACCACTAGCCATTGAAAAAAGTAAAGCGATAAAGACAGGAAAACAAATGTCGCTTTTGATATTTGGTCTGGATGTTTTCCTCAGTCTGACCATACCCAAAAAACCACCTCATTCTACAGCAGGTAGAAGGAATGGTAGCAGTGTGAAACATTTTACCTAGAAGGACCAAATCAAGCTCCGCAGTGTATTTTTACATATGGGGCATAGGTAGCATGAATTATCTAGAGATCCCAGCAAAAATCGTGTATTGTCAAGGTTGACTATTTTAAAAGGAGATGAAACAGCCCAGAAGATCATACCATATACATAATGTTAAGGAACAACGTAAATTTTGAATATGGATAGGAGGAAGGCTCCCCATCAATGAACTCCACAACACGTCGTTTCTGAGAATTGGGACCAAAGATAAGTCAGAAATGCGCATGCAATTCTATAATCCACAAACTTTAGCCATATAAGTTCAGACCAGGGGAATAACCTTTCTGAGTGATTCATCATTAACAGGAACAATACTGTTGCACTGTTTGAAGAAGCAAGGAGCCTCAACTTGACACAACACACGCATGATAAAAGTATCACTCATACAAATTGTATCCTCAAATGTGCATCTAGCAATCCCCTTTTCTTCTGCCTCCTGCCCAAGACCGATAACATTAGAAATGCAAAAAGAACACAGAAAGGACGATACCAATACATTTGACTTCGTGCATAGAAAGACCACAGAGATTCCATGGATTATAGTATCATATAAGCAAAAGAATTGGAACCTGTGGTTCTATATTCTAGATACACATCAGACAACTATGTTAACACTCAAGACAAGATACAGAAGAGAGGATTTTGATTTCAACTTAGCACAAACCTCATTAACCCTCCCCCAAATTCCACTTCGAGTCTGAATTGGTGCACCTTTTAATGCAGCAACATCAATATCTCCTGGTTCAAACTTGACAAGCGCAATCCTCTCGTTAAGGATTTTTTGAGGTTTTCCTTCCCGCCTGCTGTCCTTCATTATCTTTGAGTGGTGCTTAGGTTCAAGAACGACTGCCTTGGCTGCTATCCGAAACGCGTCCTGATTCAAAATGCAAAACATTCCACAAGCAATGAGCAAATCCAGAGTAGTTGAGCAGCACCTTCACATCCCATACTTATATTAGAAGGGTGGCTTGTTACTAAAAAAAAGCCATTCCAGTGACATGCTTGTGCATTCACCAAACTATCACAGATGGCAAATGCAATTGCAAAAAAAAAAAACTAAAACTACCATATGGAAGGGTGGAGACAGTACCACATTAAAAAAATTTAAGAATTTATTCTGATATTATCCGAGATGATTTCTGGGAAACGACGACAAGCGAACGAACTTATCTATATGGTTGGTTCTTTAACATAAAATAGTGAAATACTCTTTTTTGTTGCAATTAAACAAGTATAAAATTTAAGTGGAAAACACCAGACCTTATTTCTCTGCGCAACAACAATTCTGGTAAGAGGAGGTGCGACAGGGCCCTGAAACATTGCAAGACAGTGCTCATCTTCGGGGTTGGACTCGAGATATTTATGCTGTCCATTGTTGATTTCCCTAGCATAAATAGGTTTTGTCTGGTAACGTCTCCAACCAGCTGACACGGTGACTGGATCTCCTGACTTCAACAGTTTCATATGCCAGTTATGTCGCTCAAGTCTCGCCTGGAAGAAGAACATATATACATGATCAATAAGGCTGGCAAACAGATTTTAGTTAACAGGAATGTCTTCCTATTTATTCATGTTGAAAACCCATAAATCTTTCCGAAACGCATACTTCAATTAAGAAAATGAAAAAAGAAAATGTATAGTAACCTGCATATAACCGACATCTTCCTCTTCAAGACTGATACCTCCAACAAGAATCGGATGGCAGGGATCATTTTGAACCATCCTGAAGGGAACGCCATGAACCTCCAACCTTAGGTAGGTCCCCATTCTGAAACTCTCATTCTCCATGCGGGTTAGCTCAACAAAATCATTTTCCTTTTCCTTCTCAGACGATAAAGGGAACGTATCAGTTGTTCTTCTAACACCAGCTAAATGAAAATCACCAAAACCAGCAATGTGTACCTGTTCCGAAACACCTAAAGTCAATTTGGTGGATAAGAGTGCAAGTGAAGTTTGTGGTAGAAGAACTGGAAAAAAAAAAAAAAAGTGGGCTTTTTAAGAGTCTTGTACATTACCTGAATTTCTTACAAAAAAAGCATCAAAGGTAACGGAAACTGTCATTTTAGGATTAAATAAATGAAACTCTAGTAGAGCATACATAGCATCCACCATTTACAGAACCAACAGAACAAGTGAATAGAGGCACCAGAAAAAAAAAGAAAACAAAAAACAAACTATAAGGCAGCGAGAGAGAGTAACTGAAAGTGATTGTATATAGGGCTCATCACACACCTAGAAAGAAGATATCACAAGGAAAATAATCTAGTCTAAATCAGAAGCAGCTCAGTTTGAAGTCATGCAAAGAAGTTACTCGGGTTGGTTTCTAGCATCAAACACCAGGAATGGCAGTTTCCCTCTCATTACATGTGCTTTACGTTAAACCTATAGTTTCTAGATACAAACTTCGAAACATATCCGTCTGTATATATTGTAACAATCAGACATCGTCTAATTAAAAAAAAAAAAAATTAACAAGATATAATATTTCATGCCTGACAAAGTCACAAAACAAGGATAGGTTCATAAAGGAACTCTATAGACTATAGCTCCTATAAACAATGGATTATCTGACGTCGCATGAATGAAAGATATTAAGATTTGAGAGACTTGAATTGACCCAGTTAGAGGAAGTACCTTAGCTCCGCTCTTAATACTACAACCACGAAGATAACCAAACAGATGAATATTTCTCTTGCAATTTGCATTTTTGTGCACTTTTTGAAGAGGAGTAACATCTTTAAAACGGTCTACCAGCATATAAGGATGTGCTGCTCGCCGTGACGAGAGATGGAACTGGAGCGTCGATATCTCTTCTGCCAGTTCTTGTATATCCTCCATATTGTACCTGTTATACTCATAAGAGTGGGTAAGAAACCGAGATAGTGAGTTTGTCAGATATAAAGTAAGGGCAAACAGCATCAATAGTCTAAATGATAAAATGTTGTAAGTGCACGAATTAGACAGTGCAGTATTAATCAAGAGAAACTTACAAGTCATGCTGAAGACCAGATAGACTGTATGTTACTGCTCCTTGATATATTTCAGTCCGGAAAAGATCCTTGAGACGCTCTTTTGTATCATTCAGTTTTGTTTCATCTTCGAACTGGTCAAGATGCGTGAGAACACCCATGACCTTTGGAAGGCCGTGTGCTTGTAAAAGGTTAAGAAACTCGAATGTTTCCTGAAATCATCGACAAAAGCAATTACGATAAAAATAATAAACCGGCAGCTTCTTTACTTTATACAATGTAGTTACATAAAGGAACAAAGCCACATACCGCTTCAAACCCATAACTTGCATCAACCATTAACAACACTAGATCTGCATATTTTGCAGCATCTATCATGGCATCAATATCATCAGGGCATTCTACAAACTGCAGCCTTGTTCTTTTGTCAGCTAAAAGACATAACCAAACAACATAACCAATAAGTTATCCGCATAACTATGAGTAATCAAAGTATTGAGTAAGGAAATTGTAATTAGACAAACAAACAAACCTGTTATGATGGTTACGGGGCCTTGGATATCATTCCCATCTTCTTCCATGGTAAAATGGTTCACTAGAGATTTAATCAGAAGGGACTTCCCAACCTACAACAAGCATAAATTAAAACAGCAGCAGCCCATATAATGGTTAGAATCATTACCTCTCTGCTATTGAAGTTTGAAAATACATCAAGGAGGAAGGGTTACTGACCTTGGGAGGTCCTTGAACGAGAATTAAGAAAGGCGGTGGTGGTGGTGCTTCTGGTTCATGATCATTTCCCCAATACATAGTTCGATTGCCATCATCCCAAACGTCTTCACACTCTTTGAAGTCTCTGTATATTCGGAAAGCTGCTGGACGATGATCAACTTGAGAATTGGGAGATGACATTTTTGAAATCCCTAAAAAAATCACACAATACAAATTTCTACTTTGTAAATATAAACAAGATCCCAACTTTTTAAGAAAATAGAGAGGAAGTAGAACAATAAGCAATTCTTGTTTGATTTTATCAAGACAATGAGGAGGTTTTTTAGGTTTCTGGATTTTATCAGAGGAGATGGACGGGGAGCAGAATGGAAACCCTCACTTATAGTGGAATGGTTGATCATATAGGGCTCCATCCAGCCCAAGCCCATTCATTATTCACCACATCCCTAATCGGTGTATTGAAATAGAACCATTTTTTGGGACCATGGTTTTTTTTGAGGGAACCATGGTCTTATTAGGCCACCTTCCCTCTAATTATAAGGGGTGTCCTAATACGTTGAAATTACTAACCTACCCTTAACCTAATTTAATTTAAAACCAACCTAATAACCACCTCTCTCTCACTTTATATATAACCACCACCTCCTCCCACCACCACCGCCCATCACCACCGATTACTACCACCACCACCTCCGACCATCACCACCGCCCACCGCCGCCGATTACCACCACCACCTCTTCCCACCACCACCGCCGATTACCACCACCACCACCTCTGATTATCACCACCACCAACCACCGATTACCACCACCACCAACAACCACCACCACCTCTATATATATAGCTTAATTTAAATCTTTAGCAAAGATATTCTCACAAACCCATTACTTGTCGTTTGTTTTTGGTTGAAAAAATGAGAAGTAATCATCAAAATGAGTTGAAAATGGAAGTTGTGGAGAGGTTTAATGGAGGTTCTGATGTTGAGTTCGGTTACTTTTTCATCTCACAAGGCAACCGAACTACACATTCAGATGAGTTCGGTTACTTGTTCATCCTCACAAAGCAACCAAACTACACCTTCAGATGAGTTCGGTTCTATATGCTTTATAACTATGTTACCGAACTGACGAGTTCGGTTGTTTCGCATAAATGTATAAAGCGCCATGTAACAGAACGCTAGGGTTAAAAACATAAGAAAAAAAGTTTCCATGTAACCGAACCTTCTTTGTTTTTCCCATTATTTTTATTTCTCTTATAACCGAACTCTATCAACTTTGTTCGGTTATTTCGCAAAAATCTTAAAACTCCCATGTAACCGAACTCTACGGTTAAAAACATAAGAAATTTTTGTTTGTTAAGTTCGGTTGGTTGTGCAATTGATCTCAAGTTTGCGAAACAACCGAACTTATTAAACTTAGTTCGGTTGGATCGCAAAAGCATGCAGTTTGCGAACTAACCGAACCTTATACACTTGGTTAAAATTTATTTGTACGTAAAGTTCGGTTAGTTGCGAACCAACCGAAACATAACGCCCGCATGTCGAGCTTCCATTAATATGGAGTTCGGTAACCTGCGTGTTTGGATCAAGCAACCGAACTACACCTTCAAACTAGTTCGGTTACTTGTTTATCTCCCAAGGCAACCAAACTACACATTCAGATGAGTTCGGTTACTTGTTCATCCTCACAAAGCAACCGAACTACACCTTGGGGATGAGTTCGGTTACTTGTTCTTCATATAAAATAACCAAACTGTTCAAAATCCAGTTCAAAATTTTACATTTTGGGGGAAGTTTTTACCAATTCAACATACATTATCTAAGTTTGGAGCATACTTGTGCACCCAAATACTCTTCCTCCGGTTGTGGTTGATAAAATCCATCATTTGAATACTCAAAGGGGGTGAATTGAAAAAAAAAATTTATTTTCATGTTTTTCTCCTTCATCTTCTCTAACTCTACTCTCACAATAATTCTACTCAACTAATAATAAACCCATCTTTTAATTTAATCTCACTAATTGTTTTTAATTAAATCATTTCACTAATCATAACCTAAAATTAATTAAGAGGGTAGATTAGGTATTAAATAAATAACTAGATATGGGGTGACCTAGAATTACTTCTAATGTCTTTACCCAAAATAAAACTATGGTCCCCCAAAAAAAGGTTGGTCCCCAAAAAACGGTTCTTGAAATAATAACTCGTTTTTATTTTTGAGAACTTGAATCATATGTGGAATCGCGACTCGAAGATTCATAGTAAAATTATAAAATGGTTTAATCTGAAAAGAAATTGACGCCCAAGATATGTGAATTTTATTAACTTGTAATATTCAAACTATCCAATAATAACCGACTTTCAAGAACATTAGGAGAACTATATAAACAGATTTTTTTGATTCTAATTTTCTGTTGAATTTCACAGGTCAACAACAACTTTATTACATACTCTAGAATCATAAAATCTATGTCTTAGGTTAAAAAGTGAGCATTTGATGGCTTATATACACTTAGTTTAGCATATGACTCATGCTAAGTGAGCCTTGGCCTTGTCTTCACTCTTCGCTCCAGAACTCGCGTCTTCCACGTGTCATGATGTTTTGTGTCTTGGTTCATCCTCTGTGAAGTATTTTATCTTCAGAACGTGCTCAATGTGAGCACTTATTACTCGATCTTGACGTGAGCTCTTTCTTATCTTTGAGCTGTCACTTGCTTGTAGATGCTATACTTTATCATCTACATATTTGTCCCAATTTATTTAAAACGTAGTTTTTGAACTGTATTTTATCGAACTTTGGTTATATTTATGTTTTTAGACTTTTTCAACTTGTCTAAAAGATTTACTTTTTTGCCAACTTAACTTTGGAAAAACTCTTGACAACTCATCTGTATGATTGCTTAAACAACTCATCGAGATGGTGTCCTATTATATTGCTTAGCTCATCTGTATGATTGCTTAAACAACTCATCGAGATGGTGTCCTATTATATTGCTTAGATAGGCAATACGACATAGGTATCATATCTTGAGCCTTTACTTAGATTGAGAATATCTCTGATAAGAGCGAGTATTCCTCTCCTTTCTCCTTAAAAATGGAGTCTCTTTTAACAAAGATACTGGAATGTCAGCTGGTAATCTAGGTGATATCTTCTCAACATTATCTGATTACATGACACATGCCGCGTTTTGATATTAAATAATATTTTCTAGAGGAATCTAAGCCATTAATTTATGGAGAAGTGAAAAAGTTGTCACTTCTCATTCTGTGCACAACTTTTCAGATGGAGCATATTTTTGAACTCTTCTCAGAGATCGGATATTTTTCAGCTATTCTCGGACATGATCACCAGACTCTCCTTGTTTTTGTAGCGCTGCAGAATAACGGACCACATCAGCTGAAATCTTGCAGACGTAAAACCACTAGCCATTGAAAAAAATAAAGGGATATAAAAGACCGGAAACAAATATCTTTAAAAATATATAGTACACCGTGTAATTATGGGGATAGATCAAAATCATCAACATTTGATATCATGCTTACCATGCTCAAACACACCTCATTATTCTAAAGTAGGCACAAGGAACTGCAGCAGTGCGATATATTTTAACAAGAAGGATAATAACAAGCTAGTGTACTTCTTCACATGAGATACAAGGGTATAGCATGAATTATCTATGAGGGAAACCCGCAAAATTTGTATATTATCAAGGTTGAAAACTATTTTAAAATACACTGTATATTTGGATAAACAATTATGGAAAGGATCTGAAACAACTCAGAATCATACCATATACATAATGTCAAGGAACCATGTAAATTTTGATTATGGATAGAAGCAAGGCTCCCCATCAATGATCTACACATGACGTCGCTCTTCAAGTCTAAGCCGCCTCTGAGAAGGATCTTTGTGAGATTTTGGACCAAACACAAGTCAGCAATATGAATGCAAACTCTATACCCATAGAATTTAGCCATCTAAGTTCAGATTAGGAAATGATATTTTTGAGTGAATCCTTGTTAATAGGAATATTACTGTCACATGGTTTGAAGAAGGTATAAGCCACAGCTTGACACAACACATGCAGGCATGACAAACGTATCATTCATACAAATTCCCTCCTCCAATGTGCATCTAGCAATCCATCTAGCAATCCTTTCCTTTTGCCGCCCTCTTATTAATAATAGAAAGCTGTTAATGGGGCTGATGATTCCATTGGATGGACTTACTCATGATAATAATGTCCACCAAATTGGTTATGGGGCGTCCTAGTGTCATGTTAAAGGTCTAGATTACCCTTCCATCTTTAAAAGGACTAAATTTCCCTCGGATCATCGCTTGAAAAGACTAAATCACACTACAATGAATTTAAACCTAATCAATAGAAAAAAACTAAAATTCAAAATCAGTATTCTTTCATCTTTTCTCTTCTCCTTCGGTCTTAACCGTTCTTATACATTAATTTTCTTTTTCAAACCCTTAAACCACTGGATAGACTAACCAGCGCGACTTAGGTAAGGTAGGAGCAACCGTAAAATTAGGTTAGATTCCACACCTATTCCGCCAAGGCATGCCATCCATGCTAGCCGCACCTTGTGCCAATGGCAAACCATGGCAGTCACACCTACCGCACCAAGGCATGCCAACCATGCTATCCGCACCCCTGTCCCAATGATAGACCATGTCAGCCACACCTACCGCGCCAAGGGATGCCAACCACGCTAGTCGCACCCCTGTGCCAATGGTACACCATGCCAGCCACACTTACTCACTAGTAGAAAAATCAATATAGGTGACATTTCAAAACTGTCGCCGTATTAATTTCATGATGATTCAGGTGAAATTTGAAAGTGTCACCAAAGCCAGTGTCACCGTAGGGGTTATATTATGCTGACACTTATATACTGTCACATAACCGTCACCAGTTAGCCTTCAATACTGTCATGAAGTATTTTAAACCGTCATTGTGGCAGACGTCCATGACGGTTTTTTTGAAAAACGTCACCTTAACGATGTTATGGTGACTGTTTTCCCGAGAAACCGTCAATATAAAGTTGAAAAGCGCCAGCATAAATATAATTTCCAGCGGTTTTCATATATAACCGTCAATTTATGTACATTTTGCTGACGTTTTTCTTTACAAAGTGTCACTTTAACACTATTACAATGACTGTTCTATAGGAAATTGTCATGGCATCTATTACTTAGGTGACGTTTTTCCTTTCATAATTGTCATCATATAGCATCTCTAATTACACTTTTTCAATTTACCGTCAAAGCATAAAACTTTACTTTTGAGTTTTTATCCCAATGTTAATTGCCATAATTAGTGGGTTGTATTAGTGTCTGATAATCAAATATTTAGGTTATCTAATATATATTATGAAACTAAGTTGAATTAAATTTAAATCTTGCTAATTGTTCATAATTTACATATATATAATGTAAAAAAAAAGAAAAAAGAAAAAAAAAAGAAAAGAGTACAAAATTTATTAAGTACTAAAATATTTCCTTGAAAAGAATAAAAGATACAAAAAATGTAAATTGCACGTAACCAACCTATCCTATTACTAATACTGCTACTACAATATTTTGAGATTCTAGGAATTATTTGCATGCTCCTTATCTTGCGACTGCCTTTTCTGCCCTTTTCGACGATTTAACTATATATCATCCTTCATCTCTTTTTCAAAATAGCTTATCCATTCCCTCTTCACCTCCATGATATCATTATCGTCATACGTACGTTTCCGAAAATTCTGAATCAATGATCAACGATATAGAGCTCGTCATAAAAAACCAACAACATAATACGCGTATTAATAATATTTATGCTAACATATAAGCTTACCAGTATACCCGTAATCGGATTTTGTTGTTCTTCAATAATCTCTTTCATAAATCGCATCACATAAAATCCACATTCCCAACCACCAGGTTGTTTTGGGACATGCTGTATACATTCAACAATTTTATGCATGTTAAAAATGTCTTACATCGGTCCCTGTGTGAGTTTGAAGTTCATTTAACAAATAGTTAAGTTAATTCACTTACTGGTGGTGAATACCAAGACGGCCTTATTCCTCGGGCCGTAGCATCTTTTACGGCTACTGTGTATAAATTATTAAAAATGAAAACAAGAAAGAATTTAGGGAAAAATAAATAAGAACAAAATATAGTCAACGTTTACCAATCTCGACATGATTTCATCTATATTATCCTTCGGTCCTCCACCGATTGAATCTAGCCACCATATCTTTGGAATACTCAACTTTACCACCATTAGGACCCAATGATTACTGTAACATAAAGAAAGTATAATTATTTGTTGATATATACATGTCCCCAACATCATTATGTACACAAAGATGTAATACTTACTGTTTAAGATAAGGTATAAAAATAAATTCACTGTTCGAATTAATCAAGCATGTCCTTAATTCATTGAGTAAAGTTTCAAGTCGCCGAGTTTAAAGGAAATGTCGCAGATTTATAAAACCGAACTTGTTTTCTTTTCCTCCAAGATAATCTTCTCATGCAAGTACCTAAATAATAAGACATGAAAGGTGAATAATGCTTTTTATTATACTATAAGAAAAGCATACTGTCATGATTATAAAACCGAACCCAACCATACAATCAGTAAGGATAATGTACATGTTACAATTACCTTATATAGAAAGCAACATTATTCATGGACGCTTGCAAATCCTTATGACAGATATAAGAGAAATCATCCAATGATAAATACAGGGACGTTGGGGTTCTTGTGTTGAAAATAGAGGCCCCATTGATATATGAAAGTCTTCTGCAGATTGTTGTATAAAAATACTCATACGATCATAAAATTTAGTAAGCGGATCTCCAGAACTGGCAGTATCACCAACCTATAAAAGCAGACCGTTCAAAAGAAATATTAGCTAGATAAAGAATTAAAAGAAGTATAAATTGATCATATAAATAAACTACCTACTTTTGTGTCTCTGACAATAGAATTTTTAGGCCAAAGCACTATTTTTCCGATAGCTTGTCCCACTGTAACTATCTCGTCTCTTATAGGCACAGGTAGACGTGTTGCATACATTTTTACAAATTCAACTTGAACACGATAATTATTTGTTCCCGCTTTAATGTCTTCTACCATATCTTCCTCGGTGGTGGGGAAGACATTGCCTATCGCTACAACTCTGGAATTCACCATTAGCTTACAGGATTCACCCTGTATATAATGAATAATTAGTGCATCTTCAAAATAAAGATGAATTACAATAATAAAACATGGAAAACAAATGAAAATACCATTCCAAGTCCAGAATCTTTCGATAAGCTATTCACAGCGGGTTGAGAAGTCTGATTATGATAGGCATAAAATAACCACATTAACTAACTATCGAAATGATCTACTTAACATAAAAAATAATCAAGCCATCTGATGAAAAGAACTTAATGGAGTTACCATCTTAAGCCTGGCATATTTGTTTATGTTGTACCCGGGTCCCTTGGATAAGATGCTTGTGCTCTGGCTAGAAGTAGTCACTGTCTGCAATTAGTAATTCTTTTGAACATTAATACAAGAGTTCAAATATTTAAAGACATACATGCATTATAAAAACCAAAGCAGTTCAAAGATATGCCTTGTTTTTCTTGTGTATCAATGCATCAACTTTGTCTTGCCCAGCAAAGGATTTCTGGAAAAGCAAAGTTGGGTATTAGGAGTAGTTCAACACAGCCCAACATGAATTTATTTTTCTGAATCGAAATACTCATTCGGACAAACCTTTGGGATTTGGACTTCTTAAGGATTCGACAAAGTTGGCACAGTTAGACCGGGCACGAGATGCCGCCGAGTGCAACAGGTTTGAAAAAGATTTCGACATAAATCCACAAAAATAACCTTGCCAAGGAATAAAGTTAAAGTTATGACATTACTTTTTTGTTAGAATTTTGGAATTCAACGAACATCTTCTCTAAATTTCCGACCCTCCCGTTAACTCAACATTTGTTGCCACTAGCTCTTCATTTGTTTGCTTCGCTTGTTTGTTTTCCTCTAGACATGCATCTAATCGTGCTCTTGTTACTCTTTTTCCAGTTTTTGGCGTGCGAAAATATCTAGTAGGGACAACATATTTACCATGACCCTCACCCTACTGGATGTTCTGTTTCCAAATGCTTTAGCGAGTGCATCATTACTCTTGTCTCCATCTTCATGGTCCTTTGAAACTCCTCTCGCACAAAAAGTTATTTCGTAAATCAATACGAATCATAATAAATAATATTATGAGTGAATAAAAATGAGAACCAAAAGGGTGTACAATTTGCTCTGCTTTTTCTTTGGTGGCATCGTCTTCAAATTCACGATCCTTGTTCAAACGAGCTTCAATCCATAAGACACTCGATCAATTTGATCCGGCGTGTACTTTCCCTCTTTTATCTATCGACACAAAATGACATTTATGAGAAATTTTGTAAACAGTAATTACAAAATTAATATACATTTAGTTACCAGTTTTTTTCTAGCCCGATATAACCAGATCACCCTGATCGGTGGTTATAAATATTATTTGTTCGTTGTGGAGTGTCTGTATAACATAATTTACATAATTAATATTATAAATTATAAGCTCATTAATTAGCATACCAAAAAATTCTACAAACAAGATAGACAAATTGTATGTACCATAAACTCTTCGGGTCACTCTAGACTTGACGAAAGCGTCCCAGTGATTTTGCTTGATGAATGGATATTTTTCCGGTGGTTTTTCAAGTATTTGTGCTCATCCAGATTTTTCAAGATGTGTTGGTGGAGAGTGAACTCTTAAAATTTCTCCATGAAACTCCACACCCTTTCATTATTTCCTTTTTCAAATTAACATCAATCTCAAAATGACTCTAAATACACAAAAAAAAAAAAAAAAAAAATTTAAACGTTATATAAGAAGCATGGAAAATAATATTAGCAATATCAATGTAGTTTGTCTGTTCCGAGTACCAGGATGCATTTCCACAATCGCTCCTTGTCAGAGGCATCCACGACATGCCAGTTTTTGTGGTGGATTGGAATTAGCTTCCGTGCCATTAAGGCAGTGTAACTTGGAAAATCTGCTTGCTTGTGCACCTTTGGTGCACCCTCGTCATTTAAATGGATCTTCTTCTTTTTTTGTGCATCATTTTCTGAAACAAGAAGCGGAAGTCTAGTAGGACCCCTCTTTTTCTTAGCTGCATCATTAACTAATCAATATTATTAGGATTTCTGATTTAATATATAGAATTGCACAAAAGGGAAAACATATATGAAATAAAAGAATCAAACAAAATGTATAAACAATAATAATTTAAGCGACTTACGTTTCTCATCACTTGTTGGAGTACTGCTGCTATTTGGAGACTGGTCGTCAGATCTACCCATTATCAGAAGAATACACTTGTGAATCACGTGAAGCAATTAAACTCTTTTCTTTTTTTCTATCAACAACCAAAAAAAAAAAAAAAACTCTAGTAAAAAAATTAAACCCTCATTTTGTCAAACACTAGCTATTCACAATCTCAAACCTAGAAAGAAACACTTGTGCAAAGAAGTATAACACTAAACTCTGTTAAACTGTAGATCTGTGTATAGCAGCAATAGCAATAGATTGAAAACTCTAAATACAATGGGAGAAGGTGAGATTTTACCAATTCACTTCAAAAAAAAATCCTCACCAATCCTTTGCCGAAAATGAAAGAGGGAATATCTTTTAGGTGATGTCGTAAATTACGGAATTGGTTAAGTTTGAGGGAATGTGATTTTTGGTGGGCGGGAATTTTTTTTATGGTTTCTTAGTGAGCGGGAATTATTAGATTCCTTTTTTTTTGTTAGGATTTTTTTATTATTGGAAATGATATGTATATAAGGAATGAGACCTTAATTTCCGTACGTTAATAATCTATATTTTCCATAAATGCAATATAAGACTATCAATGATATACACTAATGTTAATGACGTGAAATATGAGGCCAAAAATAAATCTTCTATATAAAGGAAAAAGTTAGCAAGCCGTGTCGAGGTATTTGTCCTATTGGTCACTTACTACGTGATGATTCTTTTGTTTCGTAAAGTTGTTTTTATGCCAGTCAACTATTTTTTTTTTACCAGTAAAGATTGGGAAGAAATAAAATTGAATTCTTTTACTATGACAGCCAAGGCCTTGTCCCTCGAGGCAATTCTGATGGTCAGGTTTCCCAAAAATAGTAACTATAATATTTTGTTCTCACGATTGATACAAAATTGAACATAAAATCTATTGTGAAAAAATTAACTAAACGATAGACATGTGCTAGGACCTTAGTCCCACATTATTTAGACGGAAATTATTTGAGTAATTCATAAACCAATAGGATCCCTATATTTGTGTACTAGTTTTAAAATTGAGTCATATCGATAGGCTAATGACGAGCTTGGATCGGTATCCTAATTTTGCGGAGTTGGCTCATGCTTAATGTTAAAATGCCGCAAAATAATTTAAGAATATTTCTAGCAGAGTTGGCTCATGTCTAATGTTAAAATGCCGCCAAATAATTTAAGAATATTTCTAGCGGAGTTGGCTCATGCCTAATGTTAAGGTACCGTCAAATAATAATAACTTGTGCAAATTTGAGAATATTACAGTAATTAGAATTAGCTTGGCACTAAAACGGTATATGTCGTGGAATTCGCTTGCACTAAATAAAATGATAGTCGCAGATCAAATTTGAGAATATTACAATGGCAGAGTTGACTCGTGTCTAATGTCAAGGTATCGCCAAATAACTTAATATTAAGGTAATGATGATATATGTCGTGGAATTCGCTTGGCACTAAATAAAATGATAGTCGGAAGTAAATTGAGAATACTACAATGATTATTGGGAATCACATTGAACAAAATTGGCTTGGATATGGTTTACAAATTATATTGAAGATATCCTCGTGAGTTAGGTGAAATGCCTATTGTTGAGGTTGTATGTATGCGAGGGCAACTTCGAGTCTTGGTGACTCTTTCAATAGTTGGATTAGGGTCTATAAGAAGATGCCCGCACATGCTATTCTTGATCGATACGGAAGAAAAAGATATACCGATGCCGATCACGAGAGGAATCTTTGGTTTAAGTTTTATCAAATCGTGGCACCAAAGAATGACGCCAAGATAAAGGAGCAAAGGAAGTGTGGAAGATTATTCACTACACTATTTGTTGGATCTTATGGAAGGAGTGAATGGAAGATTTTTTTGTGGTCGTTAAAAACGTTGAGGAAAATATCGATCTTGTTAAGAAACTTGTGGTTTTATGGCGAAGGGTAATCGCGTAATTTAGCCCCACAGGAAAAAAGGACACGGAGGTTGGAAATGGTTTAATTGTTTAGGGGCATTTTAGTAAAAACCAGAGGTAAAATGACCCAAAGGTTGCGGGTTCGAATCCCGTTCACCTCTTCTTCTTTTTTCCTCTTTTCTTCTTCTTTCTTTCCTCCTTCTCCGATCCCACCTCTTCAAAACTGTTCGACAATTCTCCATCGGCGATTTTTTTAACTACCACCACCACCACACTCCTCCACCTCCTTCAATCTCATCATTACAGATTCAATCACCACCACCACTCTTCATCAAAGAAATTCAATCACCATCACCACCACTCTTCGTCACCATTATATAGATTATTTCTAGGGTTGGTTTTCGATCCTGGATTTCTAATCCGTTCCAGGAAAATTAGGGATTTTGAGTTCAAATTTGTACGTAAAGATGGAAGAATTGGGGAGTTTAAAGAAGAAATTGAAGCTCTGTGTTGGGTGATTGATGATTGTTTCTTTGCTGATGGAAGAATTGGTGATGAATAATGGAGGAAATAGGGTTTAACTCAAGTCTGAAATTACAGTAAGATGGTTCGATGTTTGAGAAGAATTAACAGGTTAGTGGAATTGAGTGATGGGTATGATTCGAGATCGAGAATGATTGAAGCTAGGGTTTTTGACTTGGAATTCATGGTGTTTGATATTTGTTGTTGAGTTGAAGAACGAGAAGATACAAAACGACACCACTACGCCAAGCTCCCGATTGAAATTTATTATCGCCGATTGCAATTACGAGTTGGAATTGATGTTTTGATTCGTTTTGGGTGTTTAAGTTGGACTTGTCTACATCGGGAAAGGTGGAATTGGGACGTTCATTGGTATATGTTTGGTTAGTGCTGCGTTTGGAGTTGCAGATGCTCATGTTCAAGGTGGAATGATTGGGGATTTATCATTCATGTGCCTCGAGTTCTTGCAAGTGAGTTCATGGTTCTCAGATTTCAATTTCATGTGCTTTGCAGGTTACATACCATTCCGTTATAAGTATGAGTTTCTAATTTTTGTGTGCATTCTAAATTGCCGTGTATATAGTCTTTCCTGGCAGGTTCGGCTGCATCTGGTGCTCTAACTTACCTTGCTTGAGATTAATTACGAAAGCAAAGATTCGAGAATTCAAAGAATGGCCTTCGCAAGGGAGCTTGTACGGAAACTCCTCGATCTATTACTGAATGACATTGAATAAGATATTGAGATATCTCTTGTTTTGGGTACTTATTGCGCATCTTAACTCTAAAATTGCAGTGCTGTTCTTTGGAATTTCTGCATTTTTTGAGCTACTATGTGTACTTCTGTATGCGTATGTCTTCCCCAAGTTGCCTATTGTGAAGTACTATCAGGTGCAAAGCAGCCTTTAGAAGGATCCAAGATGTTTTATGCCGATCTTCTTTGTAGGTGGAATGAAAACAGTACTACCAGACATTGAACAAGTAATGTCTCTTTCTCTGTGTGTTTCGAGCTTTGGATACATTTTGTGGAACTTGATGAGCTTTGGTAAATTCTAGAAATGTTAGTGATTATGAACGTGTAAATTTTTTTTTTCCTTACAAATCTGAATCCATGTGATCACGTAGTGGTGTCGTTTCGTCTAGTTCTTCGGTCGGCCCTTCCACCGTGGCAACGGTTGTACTAGTATTTTGTTCTCACGATTGATACAAAATTGAACATAAAATCTATTGTGAAAAAATTAACTAAACGATAGACATGTGCTAGGACCTTAGTCCCACATTATTTAGACGGAAATTATTTGAGTAATTCATAAACCAATAGGATCCCTATATTTGTGTACTAGTTTTAAAATTGAGTCATATCGATAGGCTAATGACGAGCTTGGATCGGTATCCTAATTTTGCGGAGTTGGCTCATGCTTAATGTTAAAATGCCGCAAAATAATTTAAGAATATTTCTAGCAGAGTTGGCTCATGTCTAATGTTAAAATGCCGCCAAATAATTTAAGAATATTTCTAGCAGAGTTGGCTCATGCCTAATGTTAAGGTACCATCAAATAATAATAACTTGTGCAAATTTGAGAATATTACAAGAATTAGAATTAGCTTGGCACTAAAACGGTATATGTCGTGGAATTCGCTTGCACTAAATAAAATGATAGTCGCAGAGCAAATTTGAGAATATTACAATGGCAGAGTTGACTCGTGTCTAATGTCAAGGTATCGCCAAATAACTTAATATTAAGGTAATGATGATATATGTCGTGGAATTCCGCTTGGCACTAAATAAAATGATAGTCGCGGAGTAAATTCGAGAATACTACAATGATTATTGGGAATCACATTGAACAAAATTGGCTTGGATATGGTTTACAAATTATATTGAAGATATCCTCGTGAGTTCGGTGAAATGCCTATTGTTGAGGTTGTATGTATGCGAGGGCAACTTCGAGTCTTGGTGACTCTTTCAATAGTTGGATTAGGGTCTATAAGAAGATGCTCGCACATGCTATTCTTGATCGATACGGAAGAAAAGATATACCTGATGCCAGTACCGAGGAATGCTAGTTTAAGTTTTATCAAATCGTGGCACCAAAGAATGACGCCAAGATAAAGGAGCAAAGGAAGTGTGGAAGATTATTCACTACACTATTTGTTGGATCTTATGGAAGGAGTGAATGGAAGATTTTTTTGTGGTCGCCAGAAAAACGTTGAGGAAAATATCGATCTTGTTAAGAAACTTGTGGTTTTATGGTCTTATGACTCTGATTCTTTTAAATTTCTCTCCCCTAGTCTCATTTGGAGCAATTGGGAAATTCTTATGGATGACCCTCAAAACCATGAACAGTTGACCTAAATTCAGACACTTAAGTAGAATTTTGAGCATTCCAAAGAGAAACATGAATTAAAAATCTTCCATCCCAAAAAGGCCAAGTAGAATCTTTTCAATCCTACTTTTCTGTTCTTCTAATATCCAAGTTCTGACTCATGTCAGGGATCCTAAATCTTTTTCGACATTTTCTTCTTATAAGTCTATACACCCCCATAAAAAATGAGGGTATTCCGAGATATATAAGACTACCATCTATCATTTTGAAAATCAATCATTGAAGATTAACGGTTGAAATTAAAAAAATTGGTGGGAATGTAGAGTTTTATACGGGAACATGTCACTAATACCTTAACTTCAAATTCATTGCTGTTGGGTTCGGTAGAAAAATGGCGCTAAAATGTCAAGATTAACCATATCAACAGACCTTCTCATTCATTTGTAGTCCCGCCCAAACATAAGGTGTTACAAAGAGAGTCGAGAATGCCACGTGGCAATAGTTATATATATAAGATGATGCTAACTTAGAGGTATAAAACTTGCTAGGCCAAGATGCATTAAAAGACACGAAGTCGCGTGCTTCACGTGCCATGTGTCGTGTTGTGTTGTGCCAACGATTTAAACGTGTTATGTCGTCTTTGTGCTTTACTAGTCAAAAGCTAGGCACAGATAAAGACACGGGCACAACACACGAATAAACGTGTCGCGTGTTGTGCCGTCCGGCACACGTGCTATAAACAATTTGAAATCACTTAATGTATACATTATAGGACATTATCACAAGAATTTAATTAGACAACATATCATTTGAAATTATTTCTAGAAAAAATTAACAAGTTTATTTAATAA
>JAJJWW010018240.1:0-37540 GCA_023531295.1 Papaver armeniacum
ATAGTGGATGACAGCCTAAGTCGTCCTTTATTTTCAGGGAACTTTTCGCGAAGCGTCGCAAATATAAGCGTTAGACTTCGCGACACTCTTAAATCTCGCCAAGTCTTCATACTTTTCTTATGTTCTCGGTTAGTCATCCGGTGCGTCATTTAAATTATTTCATGCGACACCTTCGCAATGTAATTGTTTATTACTCTCGCGAAGTATTGTCATCACGATATTCTGGTCCTACATGACCGATTAGATCGAGCTCAAAAACAATGATGCTTCTAGAACATTGATTATTTTCAGCTACTTATTCGAAAGCGATGCTTCACATACATCGATTATAAGCAATGCTTTATAAATATCGGTTTTACAAAGAATTTATTATTATTTGACCTAAAAGCACTACGTGTCGCTTTAGAAACGAGTCCCAAGACTCGACCCACTTACTCGAGACATCAAACATGTCACAAGTTGGGGGATGTGGCACAATGGTGGAGCATTCACCTAACGCACACAACGTGCTGGGTTCGAATCACACCACCCTCAACAACAAGTGTTATCAACACAAGTAGCCAGAAACCATTTTCTGATACAAGTCATAAAATAACCACACCTTCATAATTTTGATCTCAAACACCTTCTTTGCTTCCCTCCCTAAAATCAACCCTTTTCCTTCACCTTGTGACTGAATTGAATCTGGAACGGCCATTTCTTGGTTTAGGCCAGAATCTTACAGATTGATCTCTCGAACTCAAAAGTACTCATGTGCAGTACATTTGTTTAGGACTTGAATTAATTTATCATCAACACACCCAAATTTACCAAAAACAATGAGAATCGGTTTACCCCAAAACACGAGAAAGGTTGAAAATCGGTTTTAACAATTGCAAGCAAAAGTTGAAAACCGTCAAAACACATATGCTTTTATGCTAAAACAAAACTGATTCAACATATTGTGACTTTTTCAAATATTGTTTCTACCAGAACCCCTCATGATTCTTTGATAAAGCCTACCAACATGGGCTAGAACTTAATCCTGCTAAATCAAAACGTCACCCAAACCACAAGGGTTCACAACATATGAGATCAAACATCCCATAAACTGAATATTCAAAGCAAAAATATAAACATTCATTCATATGAATTTGCTTCTAGGAATCGGTCATACCACACATCCAAACAAGTTTAGAATTGGTTATAACACACGAATTCATACACAAAACAGTTTTAGACATAACTTTTGCATACTAAGTCCGAATTCGGTGATTTTGTCTCGTTTTGACCACAAAAGCAAGAGCTACATAAATATGATCAGTAGATATCAACATCATCAACTCCAAATTACCGTTTATATCAAAAGCTCAAAAATAGATAGAGAAGGTATGGTATAGAAGAAAATAAATCTCCCTAAAGATGTTAATTAGTCATATAATAACCGAGAGATCATGTGCTCAGTTTTTGATGTGGTTTCTCACCTTTCAAATGATTGAGCACTAAGGTGAGCATGCACATTCTAACACAACTAGGTTGTCTTTGAGTTGAGCCTTGTCTTGTTCGTCACGAGTGACTAAGACAGAATCATCATTCTTGACCTCTTGCATGGATTGTTTTTTCTTGTTCCATCTCTTGTTTTTCTTCTTTGACTTGTGATGAAGAGTGTCATTATCACAACCTTTACTAGTACAAGAGATTTCAAACATAATGTCTTTCTTTAGCCTTTCAAGAAGACTCTTGTAATTATTGTCACCAACAATTAACAGCTGAGAGTCATTCTTGTGACTAACTTTTGGTCCCTTTTTGGCTATGGAAGACTTTGGGACCCATTTAGAGTTGGGTTTCGCAAGAGCAGCTTTCTCCTTCATATCATTAGGAAGATTGTCCTTTTGAATACTTTGCGAAACATCCTTTCTCCAATTTGGTAACATCAGATCTTGTCTTTGCATTTGAAACGTCATCTCTCTTTCTATAATTGGGTATTTTATGAGATGACCTTGTCGAGTGATATGCAAAATTTGAACTATCATTATAATAATTATTTTTCCTAAACTTAGGACAATATCGATCTGAGTTCTTATGAGGAGAAAACTTAGCCAATTCGTTTGATACAAAAGAAAGTTCATCTTGCATCTTAACAACTTTGCATCCCCATTGCAAGTGTCCTTTATTACCACAATAATAACAATGCTTAGTATAAATATACGAAGTATGAGTTTTGATGTTACCTTTTTGTGGATCCTCTTGCATTGGAGCTCGACGAGTTTTCTTCTTCTTCTTATTATTCTTCTTGTCTTTGTTCGAAGTTGTTTCTTTCTTCATTAGCATAAATGCCTTATTTGATGACTGCTGGTTGAACACTATTCTTAAGCTTGACAAACTTTTCTTCTTTACAAGAAATATGAGCTTCTTTGTCATCAATGGAAGCCTCTGATTGAGAAGAATTTGTAGCTTTAACAAATTTTACCTCTTTGCTAATATTTGAATCATAGGCCAATCCTCGTGTATCAAGATGATTTCTACTTGCTTCTAACATTGAGGTTAACTTGTTTGATCTTTCATTGGATTTTTTCAGTTCCAAATTTTCTTCTTCCAACATCTTGATTTTATCAAGAGCACCGGCTAGATCAACCTCAAGATATTTTTCTCGTGAGAGATATACACTTTCTTTCTCTTCAAAACTCTTTGTTGAGAGTTAATCCTTGCATCGATTCAACAAGTTTATCTTCCAACAAACTTACTTTTTCAAGAGTCGCATCACGATCTTTCTCAAATAATTCTGCTTGAGAAAGACTAGCACATACTTTGTCATTAAGCCTCTATATATGTTGAGAATCATTTTCCCTCAACTTTTCGTAGTCTAGGAGATGCATTTCACATTAAATAGTCTTTAATTTTAAAGTAACCAGAAGATCCTTTACTTTCTTATTAGAAACACTTAGGAGAATTTCGTTAGACAACAAGTGTTCACGAATCTCTTCCAACTTAGAGTTTGTAACCTCTGATTCTGAAGGTGGTTTAACTACCTCTTGCGATACGTTAACTGAGTCTTTCAATAATTTTCGCTTTCGTTTAATCTTACTTTGAATCATTTCTTATAGGTTGGATCGCACCAAACACAGATTTTTAGATCTTTTCGTGTTTGCCCGCTCTGATACCAATTGAAAAGGCGAGGGTACCCAAATATACCTCAAGCTAAAACTTTTCCTACCTATAAGTCTTTTCTCCGAAAGTGATTGTCTATGAACTGAGTTGAGACAATACAACTAATCGGTTCATACTTCATGTGATCGTCTATGGATACGAGATCGAGATAATACAACAACGAAGTATGTTACTTGATAAAAAGGTTCGGACTTAACCAAACATAATAGGATTCACTTATCAAGTAAATAGGAATTAACTTTTATGTGATTTACTTTAATTATAATAAAACAATTATAATGCGGAAATATAAAGTAAATGACACAACAAGATTTTGTTAACGAGGAAACCGCAAATGCAGAAAAAACCGGAACATTGTCCATAATTGAATACTCTCAGGATTAAGCCGCTACACAAAATTACACCTAACTTCGTATAGTTGAGACCAAGCAACTAAACCTATAGTTCACCTAGTTCCGTCTGTATTCCAACGCCTCCGACCTATGAATAAGTTACGTACTTGGAACAATTCCTTTGGTTTGTATTCCAAACAGTAAAGGAACAACAAACTGTTTGGTATCAACTCTCTTCAACCAAGTGATATGAGTCGGACAAATGCTCTTCTGTTTATCTTAACATAAACTCCTTCGTCAGGTCCTTAGATCTATCTTATTTTCAATTACCGAAGTAATCGTTTAAGATTTACAATCAATATTTTTAATCACGAAGAATTTTATTGATGCTGATCTACTCAATTAATCAATCCAATCTATCATAAGGATAAACCGATTATTAATTAGATCCTCTTTTTACCGAAACAAGTATCGTGCACACCAAAGATTATCAAACCACAAATCAGAAATCCTCAATATCTTCTTTGTCTTCAAATCTTCCTAGATCTTCAATAAACACATGCACACAATCACTTGAATCTCTTGTGATGAATCACGTACAAAACGGAGTCTGTTAACAATGGATTATCACAAGATCGTCTTTAGCACTAACAACAGCCTAAAGATCCCTGTCGAAACTTCGATCTAGTTTAAGTAAATCTTATATCAGAAGAGAAGATTCTCAAGCATAAACAAACTAGGTCAACAACCGTTAGTCAATCAAATCAATCGAAAACAAAAGATAAACCGCAATTATCTAGTTTCCCACCAACGGTATTCGTAGAGATTCTCAATCCCAAAGAAGACTTTAAACTGAGCGGCCGTAAGAGATTTCGCCTAATTAGGTTACTCTCCTCTCCGAATAGGAGGCTACACCAGTAACAACACAACCGAGGAAGTTTGCTGTCACGAAGGATTAGTTTGCTAGAAAGGCAAACTTAAAGTATTTATAGACAAGGAAGTTTGGACACCAAGGAATTTCCAAAACCGAAAATATTCTCAAGATATTCATTAAAGCACCTACAAATTCGGTTTCCATAATTCCTGGAAATGCTCTGTCCAAAAATAATGATCGAAATCTCTCAGAAAATCTCTAATTAGTAAATGCACATTACTAATTCTTATTTTCCTAAAAATGAAGTTAATAACCTTAATTAAAAGATTCTTAACTTATTTATGTTTCGATCCTGGGATTCTCTTCCTTTAGCTATTAAGGAATAACTTTGAACAATTAAAGATAAGCGTTACTGCACATGTTCAAAGTATGTCGACATCTTTCCACATTAACCAAATATATTTTCGGTATCTCTAATATTTCTAGAATAATAGAAAATTCGAAAATATATTTTTGGATAATTTTTTTTGTTAAAAACACAAAACGTGCTCGGATTTGATTGAGACTTTTTGTGGTCGATTGCACATGTTCAAAGTATTGGTTCCCCATTATTGCACATGTCCATAGGATCGGTTCTCACATATTTATGGTATCTAACTTGTATGTGTTGCACATGTCCATAGGATCGGTTCCCCTTTGCCTAAAAACGTGTTGCACATGTTCATAGGATCATTCCCCTTTCTGCTACAAACTTGCTGCACCTCATACAAGGATCGATTCCCCTTTGTGATGTGTTGCACCTCTTACTAGGATCGGTTCCCCTTTACCCATATTCGGTCATACACAAAACACAAACTCGATCATACCATCTCAGGTGATTACTTAAGATCGGTTTCACTAATGAAAGTCATACCAATGCATAAGTCAGGCATTTGGGAATAGTTTTACCAAGAACACAAACAAGTCGTGAGCGGTTATACTAAATCACACATATTGGATGTTCACAAGATATGCAATGAATAACAATCCCAATAATGCTATTGTGATTTCCTTTTCGATTCATAAACAAGTTTATGAACTTACTTCCTTAAAACACATGTAAAAACATTATTTCCTAGGATGAAATCCTCACCTTATACCCATACATAATCACAATAGCATTCAACCGATTATGTCGATGTCTTATCTACAAAGTTTAATGGTTAAGCATTAAACCTCGTATTGTATTCCTTAATACTATATTTATCTAGAGTGTTCATGCTTCACAGTTTCGTTTTCAATATGCACGACTTGAAAGATACGTTAGGGAATGAAACAGTTCAAGTAAAATATCACTAACCTCAAGTGGAAGGATGATTGTTGTCGTTGTAGATCCTTTCTTCTTCACATCTTTAAGTCTTCGCAATACTTGTAAAGTCTCATTATCCTAATACTTTCAAGCTAACCTATACGAAGTTGACTCTAGTACATAATCAAGCGCCTCTTAACATGAGTTTTGATTCACTAAAATATGACAACCAAACTTGACATACCAACGCTTGGTGGGTTCAACCGAGCTATGCTCTAACAATCTCCCCCTTTGTTAATTTTAGTGACAAAACTCTTACATCATATGGATAAACAAATTACAATAATTCATTACACATACGCTTGATTCCAGAATTCAACAACACAATAAACTGCTTACATTTAATCCTTGAAAATACCGTTGTTGACATTATAATAACAAAGAAAATACTCCCCCTAAGGAAGATAGGTAGATATTCAATCCACACGTCTTTGTTATACCACTTCATATGATATGTTACTCCCCCTTAGTCTATGCTTTCACTCTTTCTTTTAGATAAAACGTTTAAGCACCAATGTTCTTTTCCTTAGTGATACCAATCAATATAAAATCAATGCCAGTATCACATGTTTACTCCATATATTTCTCCCCCTTTTGTCACAAAATGACAAAGAAACGAAGAAATAAAGGACAACACGAAAAGAATCTTACAAATCTCAAAAAAGACTTGCAACCTGTTGAGTTAGGCACGAGGGTTCCACATACCATATTCTGATAACAATATCAAAACCGAAACTACAAGTAGTTTTATTTTGATATGTTACCAAGGAAACAATTGTCCGAAACAATTTTTCCATTTTAGTTTAACAAACCAAAAATCAACTAAGCACCTTAGTCCCTTTGCTAAACCGATTGTACAAAAACAATCGCTTAATTCGATAAGACCAAAATAAAGATAATTATATTTTTCTCATCAGGTTCTAAATTAGACCTTTCAATTTTAAACAAGACAAGTACTAGGTTAGTTAACTAGCATTTCTTGTTAAGGCATTCGATTAGACTTGAATAACAGAAACCTCACTTCGATAAGTCTAACTAAGATCAGAATTAACTTAGTTTCTCTTATCCGGAATCGAATTGGACTAAACAATTCATCCCGTAAACCTTTTTATTTCGTTAAGCCATAAATAATTCATACAAACCAAATAAATCAACTTGCATAATTATTCACCTCAACCGGAAGCAATTGAAACAACATAGACATTAAAACACCGCAATTGCACCGAAATTTCGTAAACCTAAACAATTGATACCACACAATAAAGCAAGATAACAATAGTTTTTTTTAACTGGAACCAATTGAATCACACACATCCACACACACATCATGGAATAAAAATCAATTGTACCGAAATTTTGTTAAGCAAAAGCAATAAATATATATAAAATAAACTCAGGCTTTTCTTAAACAGGAAAACAATTAACTAACAAGATTGTTACCTAAAATTTCGCATCCACTTCTCCAATATGATTGCATCTTCTTCCAGGTAGAATTGATATAGAAATATCATCATGTTGTCATCCTTATGCAAAAACAAAAGAATAACAACAACCAACCTTTATCAGAGTGTTAATGGTGGTTTTTAGTTCAAGGGATAAAATCGTAAACCTTGTATTTAATGCGTTGTCATCCTGCAAATGAACATAAGCCATTTAAAAGCAACGAGGGCTTAATCCTCTTCGGTCACATATGTATTGAGCAATTCAATATATCTGTATATATGAAATTTACTCAGAATGGTGCGTGCAACAATAATCCCAAAATATTCTGTGAATTTTATCTTCCACCAGCATTATTCACTAATGCATGACTTGGCTAGTATTTTCCTACGCTATGTTCCCAACCGAACTCTCAATATTGACATGACATGACGATTAAATGTTCACTCTTAGCAGAGTAGCATGAATCTTCCGAAGTGTCAGTATTGAGATCTGCATGGAAGTACTCACATAGGCTGCATCACTCTCTGACAAAGAGACCAGCGTGTTTACACACTTTTTAAATTAAAAGATAGCGCGATTGAACGCGTTTAAATTCCTTAAGGAAAATATAGATTGTCCATGTCAGTCTCAAAACGATCACGGCCGTAGTTTTGGCCTGTCGATTTATAAAACCTAGCCACCTCCTAACATGGTCGGACAAGCTCCATAATGTTCACCATCGGGACCACTATCATCCCAACCGACCGGGATACTTTTAGTTCACCTGCAGCACCCCTAGTCGTTATCCATAAGGTAGGGTGATCGCGCTGTTGAAAAGAAGCTCAACGAGCTAAGACCGACCATATCGGTCTCAAACTCATCACATCCGTCAAACTTATCCAGCCTAGTTGGATGGCTCGGATGTTATTGCGAACGACTAATGAAGTGTAGATATGCTGACCAAAAACTCACCTCCATCCCTGTCCGGTCGAACTACTTACGATATGCTAACAACCACCAAAAACGTTAGCACGAAGACAGGCCATCCGCATGAACGAAAGGAGTCTTAATCGAATTAGGCTGCCTAGGTCGGTTTTAAATCAATCGTGACCAACCAACCGTGACCTAGTCGGACGGCCTAGATCGCATCTCGACGATCAAAGAAGCGCCGATGTGTTCATTGGCGGCCTAACCTTGTTCCCAGTCGATCGACTTGCCATAGCAAGTCAATGAGGCATCAAAATATTCGATTGAATTAGGGCGGACGCGGCCAATTTAAAACCCTAATTTGTGCTTGCGGCAGTCTACAACTATCGCAAATCAATCATGACCACCCATCTTCGCCGTAGAATCGAGTGGCTTAGATCTAATTCGAGATGGCCCAAGATATGTCAGTATGCACACCAGCGGCTCATCTTTGAACATGGCCTATCGTCCTGTTCAAATCAGCGCCCAACGCTTTGATTCAAATAGCTAAAATAGGGATGGCCGCACGGCTTCCAAACCCTAAATACGACAACGACAATATACAACTGCCGCAAATCATCTCGTCCATCCAACTTCACAAGCATAGTTGGATAATGTAGTTTTATTTTCATAAATCTAACAAAGTAACATTGTGATCGCCGGCCATCTCTTCCCCCACATGGAGCAATCGACCAAGTGATAGCTCGCCCATAGGGTCCTCAAACGAACACCCAAAGACGGTCGGCCGTGCTGCTTTTAAGACGCTTGATTCGTGACTGATTCGATCGAGCTCAAAAACAACGATGCTTCTAGCACGTTGATTATTTTCAGCTGCTTATTCGAAAGCAATGCTTCACATACATCGATTATAAGTAATGCTTTATAAATATAGGTTTTATAAATAATTTATTATTATTTGACCTAAAAGTACTACGTGTTGCTTTCAGCAACGAGTCCCACGACTCGACCCACTTACTCGAGACATCAAACATGTCACAAACGGGGGATGTGGCACATTGGTGGAGCATTCACCTAACGCACACAACGTGCTGGGTTCGAATCACACCACCCTCAACAAAAAGTGTTATCAACACAAGTAGTCAGAAACCATTTTCTGATACAAGTCATAAAACATCCACACCTTCATAATTTTGATCTCAAACACCTTCTTCACTTCCCTCCCTAAGATCAACCCTTCTCCTTCACCTTGTGACCGAATTGAATCTGGAACGGCCAGAGTCTTATAGATTGATCTCTCGAACTCAAAAGTACTCATGTGTAGTACATTTGTTTAGGGTTTGAATTCGTTTCTCATCAACACACCCAAATTTAAACAGCAGAATCAGTTTTTACCCCAAAATAACTGGCGACCACAGTGGGAGATTAATCTCTCGGTTACAAGATCAATTTTCAAATTTCATTCCAATTTTTCTCAAATTCAAGATGATGGATCTTAGGTCTGGATCAGCGACAAATCCCGATGTTACTGGCGCTGACAACACCCCTGGTGTCAACATTCCTGCCGGTGACACCACTGTACTGCCTACCAGCACGATCAACGCATCTCGTGGTACTACATCCTCAACCACCAACACCAACGACGTAGGAAACATTCCCTTAGGCGTGAAACCTCCAAACATATTTGATTACCATATTAAAGTGTTTGTGATTCCTTCCTAAGATAAATTGTGATTTATTCACATAAATACGATATTTGCTAAATTAATTATTTAGTTAATTATTTTGGCAAGAGTTGTAACTTAGGAAAGACTCCCAAAATTAGGAGAGTCTTGAAAAAGGAAATAGCTTTGCTTAGCTTTCAAGTTACCTTCCACTATAAATAAAGGGTTCGTGAGTGCTACACGTTTTTATCCCCTTTGTAAAATTGGTGTAAGCTTTATAAGGTTGTTTTCCATGTCTTATGTTCTTCGTGAACAAGGGTGAGATAAAAGTCTTTGTATTGGGGATCACAAAGCCGAGTTGGATTTAATCTCCGTGATTGATTATACAACTTGTAATCTAGGTTTTTCACCTATTTGTCTATTCTAAGGTCTTCTCTTCTGATATAAAACCATTCAAGAGTTGTTGATCATAAACCCTAGGTTTTGATAAATTTCAGTTCTCGATCGAATACCTACGATTTTTTGTCGAAATCAGAACTAGAAAGAAAAACTTAGATTAAGGTATCTCGTAAAAATCCTTAAGAAGTTTTAAACAAGATATCTCTAGATTTATTCTAGTTGTTCTTGTTATATAATAATTTGATTTCTCTTCCATTTTTTGAGGAGTATAATAATCCCTAATCTACAAGTTTGTTTTGATATTACTTTTAACTAGTAATTGTTTTTCTCAAAACAAACACAAGATTTCCAAAACCTTGATTTACATCTAAAGGGAAATCGATTCGGTATTTTGTGAAAACAAAAGAGCGAAAAGTATCAACCGTGTTGTTGTATATTCTGAAGAGAACTTTGTTCTGCCAGAAGATTTTCGGGAATAACTTTTATAGAGAATTTGTGTTCTGCTAGAAGTTATACAAGAAGAATTCCTAAAGAGAATCGGTGTCCTGCTAGGAGTTCTACAAGTGCTTGAATACAAGCCAAGCGGTATTACATCTAGTCCGAATAGGTAGTGGGAAATTGGTGTATGACTTTTAATCGGTGTGTGTTTATTCTAGACTAGGTCCCGGGGTTTTTCTGCATTTGCGGTTTCCTCGTTAACAAAATTCTGGTGTCTGTGTTATTTATTTTCCGCATTATATTTTCATTATATAATTGAAATAATATAGGTTTGTTTGAGGGTGAAAACTGTTTCTGCTGATTTTTGGTGAATTTGGGTGTGTGTGGATGAGAAACGAATCTAAACCCTAAATAAATGTACTGCACGGGAGTACTTTAGATTTGATAGATCAATCTGTACAATTCTGGCATAAACCAAGAAATGGCCGTTCCAGACTTGTTTCGGTCACAAAGTGAAGGAGATGGGGTTGATCTTATGGAGGGAAGCAAAGAAGGTGTTGAGATTGTGAAGGTGTTGGTTGTTTATGACTTGTATCATAATGTTGAACTGGCTTGCATAATGTAAGCTATCAGTTCTGGGTGTTTTCTGAATACGGTGTTAACAACAACTTGGTTTCCGTCGTTTGGAAATAGGTTAGAGAACCTATTTATACAAGTCATTTTGAGCGCAACCTTCATCTCGTAGGAATTGGAAGTTAAGTGATGGAGTAGTGGGGTCGTGTAGGTGATTGTCACACGATCAAGCCTTTTCCCACTTCCCTCATTACCATTAACCGTCCACCTTTCCTGACACGTTCTCATAATGAGCACGTTGCACGCCGCACGCTGTAAACCGTCAGATCAAAACCCCAGTAAGTATCCCCTTGTTTGTGACATGCTTGATGTCTCGAATGAGTGGGTCAAGTCGTTGGACCTACCGCAAGGAATAACATACGGTGATATTAGGTTAAATAACTAAGTTATTTATGGAATTGATATCATGAAATATCGTGCATTCTCGATGCATGTAATGCATCGCTTTTAAGCAAGCATCTCAAGACAATCGGTATGCATGAAGCATCGTTGTTTCTTGATTGATTAAGTTGCGGACTAAGCGTCTTAAAATGGCATCACGTCCAACCATCTTCGAGTGATCGTTTGGAAGCCGCATGGGCGGGCCATCATCTGGTCGATCACTCCCTGTGGCAGAGTGGCGGACGGTAATCATTGAGGCGCTTCATTGATTGCCTAATTTTTAATCCAAGCCGTCCGACCAAGCTGGCAAAGTTGGACGAGCGAGATGATTTACGACACATATTTGTTGTCGTTGATGGATTTTAGGGTTTTTAGAGGTGCGCAAACATCCCCTCTTTGGTTGATCGAATCCAAGCATTGGCGCTAATTTTGGATGGACCGACCAGGCATGCGTGGAGACGGTCCGCTGGCGTGCATGTATACACCTCTCGGTCCCACAAGGTTCGAGCTAGACCACTCAATTTGACCGGCAAAGATGAGTGGTCGTGATCGATTTGCGACAGAAATATATTGCTACAAAGTGTTTAAAAGCCGTGTGGCATGCCACCTTTGGGGCGTGCGTTTTGATGCGTCAGGCCCTAGTCTGCATAGGCCGGCCAGTCACACGCAAAGGTGGGCCCACGGTGATCACGTTGACATCCTTGGGACCTCTTGAGTCTATATCTACACCGTCCGTTTAGGCTGGTGAAGATGGATTGTCAAGATCATTTTACGACAGATGTGTATTGCCGCAAAACCTAATTAGGGTTTTGAAACAGCCACGCCCATTGATCGGTTGTCAGCCGACACAAAAATAATTTCACTTTCCTACTCAATAATATATGAATGAAGTATATGATAAGAAAGAGTTCGTATCCACAGGGAGGCGATTGTAGTTATTTCGTAATCAATTTCTTAAAGTAACCAATTGGGGGATGTCCGAATTTAAGGTAAGCAATAAAAGTAAATTAAAAACAAAGTAAATTGTAGAGAATAATCAATGGAGAGAGATATTGGTCAAGGAATTCATCTTCAATCTTAGACATGTGTTTGCATGTATGAATAGAATTACAATTTAATCTCTTGTGTTATCAAAAGCCTAGAGAATCAAGAAAGCAAGATAATCTATTAATTTCTCAAGTTCATCAACACACACATTAGGGCTGCATATGTGAATTCTACCTAAAGAATAACCTAACGCCTTGCGCTAATCAAGTTCAATTCCTAGGAGCATTAAGTTTGTAAATAGGCTAATCAATGCAATTGTCATGCGTTGCGCAAAACAATTCGGACAATGGTCAAACTCTACATATGATTACGAGAGTGTATCACTACAAACCGTAAACATATCATGCTACTTGTATTCAAGGTTATCGCTTGATGAAAAACCCTAAAATAGCTATGGACTAAGATGCAAGTTCAATTAATTGGCCACTTAACTAATCAAACACCATAATCCTATCACAATACTTCAATCATGTGATCGTAGAAACCGCAGAGAATTGAACGATAAACAAGAGAGAAAACTAATACATAAAGCAAACACAAGTTTTAGAAATCGGACTACATCCTTAACCAATAATAAAGAATTTAGCTACTCATAGCTATGGAGTTCATCAAAAAAATATCAAAGGAATAAAGAAGAAGATGAACAAAAGCAAACCCTAGTTGTGTAACCCAAAAAACGCTCTCCAAAGTTCCAAGGAAAAGATATGAGATAAGATTCCAAAAGTTGTAAAATTCTCTTTTTATAGCCTTTTTCTCCTTCCAAAACTAGGTTTTTGTCTTCAAAGTCCATTAGATGCAAATCCACCAAGCCCACGAGAGAGAAACCCATGTAGAAAATATGTCCAAAAATCGTCATTGAAATCGGGATTGTGGCCGGAAATTGGCTGGGAGGAATGGTCGGGAAATGGCTCCCGGTGACTCGCAAAGTCCGCCGGCACACCGGTCAACGAGTCGGACTTGGGAGTCAACGAATCGGACCAGGTCAGCTCGGTCCGTCTGAGTTGAAGTGAGTCAGACCAGGTCAGGGTATGAGTTGTCAGACGAGTCAGGGTTGAATCAGGTCTGACTGGACTGACTAGAACCATTTGCACTGGCCAATTTGAGATGCACAATCCTTTGCACCCAGCCATAATGGCCCCAGCTTTGCCTTGTAACCTTCGGCTCAATTGCTTCACCGTAATCCTCCAAACTCAAAAACAATCCCAACTGCCACATCAATTACTTTGCAATCATACCTAGCAACACTGCACTGCTCCATTCTTGCCCGCACTTCTAGCTCGTCTCAATTCTTCCCGTTAAACTAATCCACCAAACAATCACATCACTCCCATTTTCTCGCAGAAGACAGCCCAGTCCACCCGCAATGCACAAGACCAACGCTTCTTCTTTTCGTCATTGTCATTCTGCCTGAGCTCCTTCCATTGTCATTCATCTATCACCGATTTCAAAGTGCACTCGACTAAAGTCCCCGGCTTCAAACATATCAACACAATCGCACTTCATACACAACCCCATTGGGTCACCCATTCAAACCAATGCCAAGTTGTCTAGTCGCTTCCATTGCACCTTGCAATTTCATGACCGAATGCCTCAACTCTTGGCCATTGCCTCGCAAATCACCAACCTCAATTCCTCAGTAATGCAACTCTCTATAGCAAAGACTCAGTTTTCACTTCTCACTGCCAACTTGCATCCCCACGAAATTTCTTATTCATTCCAACACCAATCATCGAGAACAACATCATTGGCATCATCTCATTGACCATCACCACAACCACCACAACTCGCACCTCAATTCTGTAACTCCATGTCCGCAATGCCTCGAGCCACCAAAGAAACTCCAAATGCAGAACCACTTCATAATCATTCTCTCCACCAGGCTAGCCCACTTGCGACTCAAAGCCAACAATCTTCCTCAGAACTCATTGTCAAGCCCGCAACAAGTGCCTTGCAATCTCGCCCCGACTCCATCAATTCACTCAAAGCCATATCACACCACAAGTTCCATCCAGCCTCCCATCTCATATCCAAGATAGCAAAGAACTATTACTCAGCTCCAATGAGTCTTATCCTTCACTCGACCTGGCATACATCAAACCCGCCCATTACTATCGCCTCTATAAGCGGCACCAACATCCCTGAACTTGAGCCCTTGCCACTGCAACACCACCGAGACAACATTAACAGCAGACACAACCCATGGCCTCAACCAATAATTCCTCTAACACAGTAACCACCACCATGCCACCATTCATGTACTTGAACCGCAACTGTAAGTCACACACGACTACTCAGATCTCCAATAACATCAACTCCATCTCTTGCCTCGTAATTGTATCTCGTGCCATCCATGTCCCTGTATCTAACATCCAACACTACCACCACCAAACACAGCTCTGCCTCCATTGTTACATACAACCGACACCATCTTAGCAACTCCAGCTCAATTAACCAGCACCAACCAATTTCAGAAATCCTTCCTGCCAAAATCAGCTCCACAATCACCAGTTGAAACACCATTTTCCCTGAGTTCACACATCCCCTCAATTCAACAAAGATCACCAGACAACAGTATTCCCCATCTCAATCTCGTAATCCCATCTCGATTTCAATAGTCGAATTCATCTCTCGTCTCAAGCTCCAAAACCCTTCATTCATCGATTCGGTCCAAACCCCATCTCTCGGTTCGTCGATCCGAACTCATTGTTGCAGATCCAACAGATCCCATTTCATCTCGCATCCCATCCGATTTTAATAGCTGAATTCCTCTTCTTCTCTCGGTTGTTTCAATTTCTCAATCTTGTTCCCACGCATTAATGCACCAAATTTGTCTCAAGATCATCTCTCTCTCTCGGTAGTAGCAGCCCATTGTTGTTTTCTTTCTCAATTTCGGCTCTCACTTCTATCTTTCAGAAACAACAACTCACCCCGAGGCCGAGAACAATTTCCCTCTTCTCGACCAAATGATAAGGTTGCCTGTACGGCATTATTAAGGCACCCCGGATAGTGGATATGGGCCACCAATAAAACTCTTTGTATTGTCAGTCCTGGGGAACTGACAAGCTTAATTGTTGACTTTGCTTACAACCTTCTCATACGGACCCGGAATGGCCTCGTTCTTTCGCCGATAGCTTCGCCTTTTCGCTCCAATTGGGATGATTCCGATTCTTTTCCTCCGTGCGACTCCAGAGTACCTAATAACTCAAAAACATGCGTAAAGTACATAATTCACAAGAAAAATAGCAAAAAAAGCATAAACTCTAGATAGTAAATACGGTGTATTCTACACCTATCACCCATGCGACTTTGGCCAAGCGGTTTGGCACGCTGTGGGCCTCTTTTGGGGAGATCGATCACGTGGGTCCAACGTTGGGCTGATGGTGAACACATGTGCACCTTCCTGATGGTCCTAAATGCGATCTAATCCATCCAAATAGGCTGGCTAAGTTGGATGTTTGCGATCGATTTAAGACACTAGTGAATTTCCGCAACCCAATTTAGAGTTTGGAAGCATCACGCATGCCATGGTTTGGGCGAGCATTTCACTGCTTAATGACCCCACCATGGGCAAGTCGTTCGAGCAAGGGGAAAGTGGGGACGCCTGTGTGCGTGCTAGCACTTCCCTAATCATTTATGGAGCAATCTAAGCCGTCCAACAAGGCTGTTTTGAACAGTCTAGATCAATCGATCTTCTTTCAACCAGCGCGACCACCCTACTTAGGGTTGGCGTTTGACGGCGCTGGGAGGTGAATGGGGAAAGTACGATTAGTCAGAATATTAGTGGGCCCGCCGATGGCCATCATGCTGGTTTCCCATTCCTGTCTGGGTTCGGCTAAGCTTGTTAATTTGTGCGGCTAAATTGTGTGGCCGTGATTATTTTTTGAGACTGATGCGAACAGTCTAGATTTTCCTTCATAAATTGAAACGCGTTCGATCACGCTAACTTTTAATTAAAAGGTGTGCGAACGCACTGATCTCTTTGTTAGAGGGTGGTGTAGCCTATGTGAGTGTTTTCATGCATGTCTCAATACTAACACTTCGGGAGATTCATGCTACTCCGTTACGAGCGAACATTTAATCGTCATGTCATGCCAATATTGAGAGTTCACTGGGGAACATAACATAGAAAAACACTAGGCAATGTCATGCCAATATTGAGAGTTCGCTGGGGAACATAACATAGAAAAACACTAGGCAAGTCATGCATTAGTGAATAATGCTGATAGAATTCATAGAATACTTGGGATTGTTGTTGCACGCACCATTCTGAGTGAATTTCATGAATTATATTGAATTGCTTCAAATAAAGCGAAGAGGTTTTCTGTATTCGTCACTTCTTAAACGGCTTTTCCTTTTGCAGGGTAACAGCGCATTAAATGCTGGTTTTACAATTTTAGCCCTGAACTAAAATCCACCATCAACATTAAGTCCCCTGCTTAGCACGTAATAGTTATACTATTGCGGGGTAAGCACTAGATGGTGACAAATAAAGATAAAACTTATGAGACAAAGTTAGATATTACCAGGAGAGATAGGTCGTCTTGTCTTTGGAACATGTCACGTTCAAGAGGCATCCAAGTGAGCGTTCCCCTAGCATGATGTCGGTTGGCCCCAGGTAGATTAGGCATACGGTTGGTTGGGATCTCAAACTATTCATGACGATGTCATAATCCTCGACTCTGATGTGGATGATCCCTATCATGAGGAATATCCTTAAAAGGCTGGTGAAGCAATTTCTGAAAAGATGTTGAAGCAGCTCCCGAAAAGAACGTTGACGTAGATTCCGAAAAGCGTGTTGAAGCGGCTCGGATGTTGAAGCGTCTTCCAAAGAGGACGTCGAATCATCTTCTGGAGAGGACTCTAGTGAAGGCGCCCTTGGTCCTTATTCATGCTGTAACCTCCATTTGTTATATCACGTGCGTCGTGCTTCCGTGAACAGGAGATCCATGAGTCGTATTTTTTAGGTGCGGAGGCTCTATCTCCAATTAATGGCGCGTGTGATATGATTAGACACGTCCGAAGAAGTAATTGCAATCTGGGAGTACCGCGTGCACTAGCTCGCTGCTTCCTGATTCTGTGAAGGGATTTCCCAAGATAAGAAAATTATAGTTGGGGAAACTTCTTTCTGGGATCTATGCTGAGATAGTGATTGAGGGGTTGTTTCGTCATTGAAGCAGCTGCACTTCAGGGTAGGAATGACGCTTTCCCTAAGAAGCATGTAATGGCTTCTTGATGATTTCTTTCAGTCATCTTGATCTTTCTGATTGCGATAATGATATGCTTGTATGGGCACAATCCTCTGGAGCCGTTAAGTGAAATAGACAATTTGAGAGACCTTCCGTTGTCGACGTGCCGCTATAAGCCTTAAAGGACTTCGTTCCAAGCAATATCCTTTGAATCGTCTTCTGAATCTTGGATGGTTGTATGGAATGGGATGCGATGAGCAGTTGTAGATGGTGGATTTTCAACAAAGGTTAAAACCGTAAAATCATGAGGCATGTTTTTGACACGGCTTTCAGGCATGCAACGATTCATATTTTACGAAGCCATGATGAATATGTTTTCGAAAAGCCTCCACTAGCTGAGTGTTCGATCCCTAGCATTTCATCATGCACTCTATGCAAAATAACATAATTGGGCGGTTCTCCGTAGATTGAGAGCTTAACGCCTTCAGGACGTCGGTGGCACTCACTGTTTCCTGACTGCAGGAGAGATACCTCTCTCCACATAGAAGAATAGTTGGGCGGCGGATGCCTTCAGGACGTCGGTGACATCACCGTTCCCTGATTATGTGAAGAGACCATGTATAGATTCAGGCGGTTCTCCGTAGATTGAGAGCATTTATGCCTTCAGGTCGTAAGCAACACTCGTGACTCCCTGACTATGCACCATTCAGAATGGATATGACGCTTTAACTGGCTAATATCTTTTCTGCAATAGATTAATTCTGCCGTGACATTCACCACTGAATTCCCAGAATAATCTATTATTGCTCCGATTCCATGGTCGAATCCACGGCCTGATCCCATGGAATGGCAATAACAATTGCTCTGATTCCATGGTCGAATCCACGGCCCGATCCCATGGAATGGCAATAACAATTGCTCCGATTCCATGGTCGAATCCACGGCCTGATCCCATGGAATGGCAATAAACGACTGTATTATCTCATTACTCCGATTTCACGAATCTCATGGAATGGTAATAGATAATTTTATTACTTCGATTTTATGGTCGAATCCACGATCCCATGGAATGGTAATGTCTGTTTTATTATGCCGAATTCATGGTCGAATCCACAACTGATCATATGAATTGATAATAAATAACTACTCATTTTTATTGTTCAATTTCATGAATTATTCTACACTGAATTTCATGGATTAGCAATAAATACTCAACAACCGGACATATGGATTATCACTGAGTAAGCCCCACAAAAAATGGTGTAAGTGTACTCGACAATGATGTACGACTGAGCACCCGGATGCACGAACGAGCATCCAAAAATATGAATAGATGAGGAATCCTACGCAAAACAGGAGAAAATAACAAATATTAATAAAATAATAAGGAGGGTCCAGGGGCCGGGCCCACCGGCCGTCCGACCATGCCCTAGCCGTGGCCGGTCCCCATGCTTCTTCCATTATTTTGCCCTATTTTGTTATTTTCATGAACTCATGAAAAACTCCTTGATTTTAGCAACTTTCCTTGTTTTTTCAAAATACATGAATTCCCTATAACTTCACGGATTCATGAAAAATAATAATATTATAAAATAAGGAAAGGTGTACGGGACCAGGCATTATAGCCGGCCGGCCATTCCCTAGCCATGGCCGGTCCCACACCTCACAATCCCTAGCTTTTTATAATTATTATTCCCTAAACTCATGAAACTCCTCCGTTTCAACAAAACTCATGGATCCTCCATAACATCATGGTTTCATGAAAAATAATAATATAAAATTAGGAAAGTGTTGTGGGATCGGGCAACATAGACGGACGGCCATGCCCTAGCCATGGCCGGTCCCACACCTTGCAATCCTAAGTCTTTTATAATTATTATTTTCCTAAATTCATGAAACTCCTTGGTTTGAGCAAAAATCATGATTTCGTCATAGCTTCTCAAATTTTGCTCAAATCACGAAAAACCAAAAGCCAACCGGGTCACATGACCGGCTAGCCTCTCACGGCAATTTTAAAAGTTAAAATACTCCTATTTTAATTTTACAAAATATTAATCAATTGAGCATACATGCTCATTCCAACAAAAATCAAGAATTTCAGTCAAAGATGAAACTCTTCTGAAAATTCACAATGTTGCTCGAACGCACATCAAAAAATACTGAAACTCTCAGTACGGAGACACGAACCATGGCAACACGTGAATGCCTTAATGACCAACCAGGGTCATTCCTAGGGCTTGCACAAAGCCGGTCCCACACGTTTTCACACTTTTGACCTAATTTGCGCAATCGCTCATATTGGTCCCAAACTCTCTCCAACCAACCTGGGGATTGCTCAAACGGACAACAATTGGTCCCGTGATCACCAAGAGCCGGTCCCACGCTCTCTTGGTTGGTTCCCCATCTTTCATACTTAGGTTTTACCTAATGTTGAACCAGCAATAATTCAATAAATGATGAACCGGCACTTAATCATCATTCCTTCACCAACTCTCCAACTGAGAACCCTGGCGCACGCTCACTCGAGCAACTGGGAATCACGTGGAAGTCCATAGTATCATGTGGTCGATCCCTCCTTCTCTCATGACCTATTTTTTCAGCAATTCGTCGACTAATGAGCAATTCAGCAAAAATTAGGGTTTTCTAACAAACACTCAACAAATCATTATTCCGAGCAAGTTCAAATGCTAAATATACTTATGTTGATCCACGGGGATTAAATATATAATATTCGGTAATCTACCAATATTTTAATTGGGTCATGTCACCTATAAATAATTCGTCGAATTGAGCAACACTTGCTCAATTGTTCGAATATTGATCCAACTATCAATATTTAGTAATTTATCAATTGAGCAATATTTGCCCAATTGCACGTCAAATTATCAATATTCAATATTTTGTCGAATTGAGCAATACCTGCTCAGTTGCTCGTCAAATTCTCGATATTTAGTAATTCGTCGAATTGAGCAATACTTGCTCAGTTGATCGAATATTGATCCTACTATCAATATTCAGTAATTTATCAGTATTTCGTCGAATCGATCAATACTTGATCAGTTGCTTGAATAATCCACATATATTCAGTAACTCATCAATATTCAACAACTCGTTGAATTCACAATATTTACTCAGACGAGCATTAACATTCATGAATCGTTGAGCATTTGTCAAACATGCTCGATTCACCAAAACCTAGACTCATTGTCTAATCAGTCAACAACTAACAAAATAAATACAAGTCTGTCATGCAGACTCCATGATTCGTGAGACATCAATCACGTCAAATTGGGGGATAACAACTAGGGTTTTGGTCTAGCGGCCTATAGCACGTGGATTTCATCCACGACGAGAAATGTGTGTAAGTTGTGTAAATGGTTGAAGGAGTTAGCAAAGTAGTGGGTGCACGATCCGTCAAGTCTCCACACGACATGGAACTGACTTTACCACGATCTTCCACTTGCCCACTCTTCCACTCATAAAACCGTCACACTTATAGGGATCAAGGTGTTCACAACTCTGAAAATATAAATAAGTCTTTGAATCCATGATTAAGAACAAGGAAGGATCACTAGCTATCAGCAATTGTCTACACAGAATTTCTCGAGTAACTACTCTCAGGAATTCATCAATCTATCAGAACTTATTCGAACTCATCAATTCACCAAAAATTGCAGAAACCTTCAACACATCCACAATCCTTGATCATCACTGATCCCACACAATTCTCAGCTTCCCTCTTATAGATCAACCCATCTCCCTCTTTGTGACCGAATTGACTCTGGAACGGCCATTGACTTGGTTTAGGCCGGAGTCCTACATATTGATCTCTCAAATCTAAGCACTCCCTTTGCAGTGCATCTGTGTGAGGTTAAGCAGTTTGCTCGGTCGAGGAGCCTCGACGACACGCTCGACTCTTCACTTTCCTAAAAAACCAGCGAACCGTTTTTCCCCATCTACAGCAGTCCCCAGTTACACTTCAAAATCGATGCCGTGGTTGGACATGTGAAAATATCTCCTATTTGTACTTTGGAGTCTTTGATGCACATGTACGTCTTCATGTTGAGAATTCTTTGCGGCTCGTAAAGCTTCAACAGTGATGATTGCTGATATTAGAAATAAACCGGTTGAGGGACGTGAAGGCATCCTGTGCTGGCAGTCCCCAGGTATAATTATCCCGAGCTTATTTTCTCTTGAAAGACATACTGCATATGCTGGTAAGGAGCTGAAGCGGATTCGACCTCTGAAGAGAGCGCTGAAGTGGCTTCGGGAAAGAGTGTTGATGCGGCTTTGGGAGAGAGAGCGTTGAAGCGTCTTCTTCTGGAGAGAGTGTTGAAGCGGCTTCTTCTTCAGTTTGATTTCCCCTTGTGAATTACATGCTTCTTGTTTGACCATCTCTCTTATGTTGAAGAAGTCCTTGACTGACGGCGAAGGAATTTCATGCTGAGCCTCAGTCCCCAAGCGTGAGTTACATGGCTCTCTGTCCGTAGTGGTTGTTGCTATGGTGAAGCTCTGGCGAGCAACAACGATTCTTGGCAGCATCTATGATCAGAAGAGACTGGCAGGGAGAGGCATGGTAGCTACTTGCACGAACTTGGCAGTCTTCATATAAGGGTAGAGATCGTCTCGTTATTAGAGGGAGAAGGAACGATAGCTTCCTTGGTGTTTCCTCATGGAATGGAGAAGAGGGAGACAGTCCCCTGCCCATGAGTATTTATTGAGCTTTCAACTTTATAGATGCTGTCACGCAGGGTCTCTGAAGAAATAATTTGGAAGAGAGTTGGAGTTGACCCCAACGTTGATGAGGATCGTACGAGTTGCTGATCTCGAGGCCGTCTTTCCATTTACGTTGCGTTTTATAGACGTCTAGGCATATCGCTGTTTTTTTTACAATGCGTCTGCTCTCTTGAGTATGTCCTCATCTTTGGATATCCTGGAATCATAATGATAGCGTGCTTGCGTCTCTCTAAATTCAGCATCTTTGAGATGGATAGTGCTAAGCAGTCCCCAGCTACACTCCTTTGTCTCTATCATCTTTGGATCGTGTCTTTGAGGAGTAGGGAAGTTCCCTCATGCGGATGACTTTACTAACAAGTTGTGCAAGCATGAAAAAGCTCTTGACATGGAGAGTTCGTATGTACCTCTTAAGTCCCGGGTGCGACCTCATTCGGTAATGCAACTACTTCTTCTACGGGAGACGAAATTCTGAAAGCGTCTCTCACCGATTTTGTTGCCGTCAAGCCAGATATGGTATATCTCGGACATTGTTTTATCATTGTGATAGTCGTGCATGTGCTAATGAGGTTGGAGTTGGCGGTTTTGGATGCGCAGGATGTTGTATCTCGGCGGTTTTCCTCTTCCTGCTTCAGTGAAGCTGCTTTCAAAAGGCTGAAGGTTGTATTGCCTGTTGGTGAGATGTATGCTTCCAAGAATATCATGAGGCTCTTCATTCTGGCAGGCTGGTTCTTTCTATGGCAGGTCTTTGTTGTAGCCGAGCGTTTAACAGCTTCACGAAGTTCAGAGGATGTCTGAAATTGCGGATTCTCCAGCATAGAACGATAGATGGGTACCATCCTATTAATGCATAGTTCCATTGATCGATGTTCAATCATATTTGGATCGTGACAATCTAGTGCCTGGGTTTTGAACCTCTTGACATAATCATTTGGATGCTCATTGTTTCGTTGGAACATTCTCCCCAAATCTGAAAAGGTGATTTGCACAGATACGAAGAAATATTTCTTGTAGAAAGCGGTTACCATCTCACACTAGTTGGATACGCTGTTTGGTGCGATGTTGTTGTACCAAGTGTACGCTCTCCCAGTAAGTGACTTTGAGAACTCCTTCAGGCAGAGGACATGATTGTACTCGTGCTCTCCTAATGACTCCAGAAAACGAGAGATGTGTTCACGAGCATTACCGGTTCCGTCATAAAAGGAAAATTTAGGATAGGAGTATCCTCTCGGAAGAGGAACTCTTTGCACATCAGGAAGATAAGGAGGCTGGTTTTGGTGCAGGTCTACCGGGTTTTCCTTGCCTCGATGCTAGAGAAGTCATTCTAGATCCTCACGCGTGATGAAACTGGACGGCTGATTCTTTCCCTCGAGCGCTCAGGAGCAACACGAACTTCTTCATCTATGAATGCACGCCATGTTGAAGTGCTTGCGCCAAAAGTGTTGAAAGTGCTCTTCATTTCTTCTATGGGATGACGTGGCTCTTGTGGTAGTCACTTCATTAGCGTCTTGAGGAAAGTGAGTACCTCTTTCTGAGTTGTAGCCATGTCCGTCTGAACCTTAGCGAGAACTTCTCGTCTTTCCATCAAATCAACAATAGTGATAGGGGGTTGGCCTCCTCTGGATCCTCCGGTCTCTCATCGTGATGGGTAAGTGGCAGTAGCTCTAGTAACGACCGGGGGTGTTACGCGAAGAAATATTGGTGGCGGCGGCGGCTTTGTCTCCGGTGATTGGAGGTGTCACACCTAAGGGAGTGTCTCGTTGTTGTCCAGGTTGACATAATAGGCGAATCCTTTATGATGATTTGAAGATGGATCAAGCCTCCTTTGTTATTGTAGATGTACGAATTCTCGGGATTACGCCATGTTCTGGATCTACACGTTTTGTTGATGAAGTGATAGCGGATACTCCTGATTTTAAATTGGTAGCAGTGGTGGAATAGAGATAAACCTTTTCTTTTTTGATCTCTGCAGGTGTCTTCCTGGGACTCCAATGGTGTTGAGATTTGTTGTCGACTATCTCCATACTGGAAAAACAGCTATGCGAATCTTCACTTTGTCTTTCTGGGTATGGACCCTTTGAGGAATTTCTGGCTTGCTTCATACAACACTCGTGGTGTTACAGAGAAAGCGGTTTCTCCATCCAGACCTTCGAGAGATATCGTTGTGCTCTTTTAGGTAGTAGCCACGTCTCCTTGTGTCTTCATGCGGATTTCTAGTCCTTTCATCTGGGATATTTACTGGTGCTCAGCTATCCAAGGCATTTCCTGTAGCATTGCTTGAAAAAAGCATTTTTGTGAAGCTTCTTAGCGAATGGAACACCGGGATTGAAATTGGTTGTTGAACCTAAATTGAATTTAATGATTAAATTGGATCTAAGATCCACCCTTTTGAAATTGAGAAAACTGGAATGAATATTGAAATATTGATTTTGCAACCGATAGATCAATCTCCCACTGTGGTCGTCAATTGTTTGAGGGTGGAAACTGTTTCTACTGATTTTTGGTGAATTTGGGTGTGTGTGGATGAGAAACGAATCTAAACCCTAAACAAATACACTGCACGGGAGTACTTTAGATTCGAGAGATCAATCTGTACAATTCTAGCCTAAACCAAGAAATGGTCGTTCCAGACTTGCTTCGGTCACAAAGTGAAGGACATGGGGTTGATCTTAGGGAGGGAAGCGAAGAAGGTATTGATATTGTGAAGGTGTTGGTTGTTTATGACTTGTATCAGAATATTGAATTGGCTTGCATAATGTAAGCTATCAGTTCTGGGTGTTTTCTGAATACGGTGTTAACAATAACTTGGTTTCTGTCGTTTGGAAATAGGTTAGAGAACCTATTTATACAAGTCATTTTGAGCGCAACCTTCATCTCGTAGGAAGTGGAGGAAGTTGAGTGATGGAGTAGTGGGGTCGTGTAGGTGATTGTCACATGATCACGCCTTTTCCCACTTCCCTCATTACCATTAACCGTCCACCTTTCCTGACACGTTCTCATAATGAGAGCGTTGCACGCCGAACATTGTAAACCGCCATACCAATACCCCAGTAAGTATCCCCCAGTTTGTGACATGCTTGATGTCTCGAATGAGTGGGTCAAATCGTTGGACATGCCGCAAGGAATAACATACGGTGTTATTAGGTTAAATAACTAAGTTATTTATGGAATTGATATCATGAAATATCGTGCATTCTCGATGCATGTAATGCATTGCTTTTAAGCAAGCAGCTCAAAACAATCGATATGCATGAAGCATCGTTGTTTCTTGATTGAGTAAGTCGCGGACTAAGCGTCTTAAAATGGCATCACGTCCAACCATCTTCGGGTGATCGTTTGGAAGCCGCATGGGCGGGCCATCATCTGGTCGATCACTTCCTGTGGCAGAGTGGTGGACGGTAGTCATTGAGGCGCTTCATTGATCGCCTAATTTTTAATCCAAGTTGTCCGACCAAGCTGGCAAAGTTGGACGGACGAGATGATTTACGACACATATTTGTTGTCGTTGATGGATTTTAGGGTCTTTTAGTGGTGCGCAAACATCCCCTCTTTCGCTGATCTAATCCAAGCATTGGCGCTAATTTTGGATGGACCGACCAGGCATGCGTGGAGACGGCCCGCTGGCGTGCATGTCTACACCTCTCGGTCCCACAAGGTTCGATCTAGGCCACTCAATTTGACCGGCAAAGATGAGTGGTCGTGATCGATTTGCGACAGAAATATATTGATACAAAGGGTTTAAAAGCCGTGTGGCATGCCACCTTTGGGGCGTGCGTTTCGAGGCGTTGGGCCCTAGTCTGCATAGGCCGGCCGGTCACACGCAAAGGTGGGCCTACGGTGATCACGTTGACATCCTTGGGACCTCTTGAGTCTATATCTACACCGTCCGTTTAGGCTGGTGAAGATGGATGGTCAAGATCAATTTACGACAGATGTGTATTGCCACAAACCCTAATTAGGGTTTTGAAACATCCACGCTCATGCGACTGTGGCCAAGCGGTTTGGCACGCTGTGGGCCTCTTTTGGAGAGATCGATCACGTGGGGCCAACGTTGGGCTGACGGTGAACACATGTGCACCTTCCTGATAGTCCTAAATGCGATATAAGCCATCCAAATAGGCTGGCTAAGTTGGATGGTTGCGATCGATTTAAGACACTAGTGAATTTCCGCGACCCAATTTAGGGTTTGGAAGCATCACGCCTGCCATGGTTTGGGCGAGCGTTTCACTGCTTAATTGTCCCACCATGGGCAAGTCGTTCGAGCAAGGGGAAAGTGGGGTCGCCCGTGTGCGTGCTAGCACTTCCCTAATCATTCGTGGAGAAATCTAAGCAGTCCAACAAGGCTGGAAAAGTTGGACGGTTGCGATATGTTTAAGACTGTTTTGGACAGTCTAGATCAATCGAGCTTCTTTCAACCAGCGCGACCACCCTACTTAGGGTTGGCATTTGACGGCGTTGGGAGGTGAATGGGAAAAGTCTGATTAGTCGGAACATTAGTGGGACCGCCGATGGCCATCATGATGGTTTCCCATTCCTGTCTGGGTTCGGCTAAGCTTGTTAATTTGTGCGGCTAAATTGTGTGGCCGTGATTATTTTTTTGAGACTGATGTGAACAGTCCAGATTTTCCTTAAGGAATTTAAATGCGTTCGATCGCGCTAACTTTTAATTAAAAGGTGTGCGAACGCGCTGATCTCTTTGTCAGAGGGTGGTGTAGCCTATGTGAGTATTTTCATGCAGGTCTCAATACTGACACTTCAGGAGATTCATTCTACTCCGTTGCGAGCGAACATTTAATCGTCATGTCATGCCAATATTGAGAGTTCGCTGGGGAACATAGCATAAGAAAACACTAGGCAAGTCATGCATTAATGAATAATGCTGATAGAATTCAAAGAATATTTGGGATTGCTGTTGCACGCACCATTCTGAGTGAATTTCATGAATTATATTGAATTGCTTCACATAAAGCGAAGAGGTTTTCTGCACTCGTCACTTCTTAAACGGCTTTTCCTTTTGCAGGGTAACAGCGCATTAAATTCTGGTTTTACAATTTTAGCCCTGAACTAAAATCCACCATCAACAAGGTTGTACGTTAATTAATTATAGTTGTTAAATCCAACCTTTTTTGTTGGATAAGACTTGATTGATCTTGGACACTTGACTTTGTCTTTTTCACATTGTTAGACCAGTCTGGACTAACCCTATTTCAAGTGGATACCGTGTTGAAATATTCCTTTAGTGATTGTTGTTTAAAGGCGTTTATACACGGTGGATCTTAAATAGGTTGTGATAAAAACAAAAGATATTGGTTTGATACCGTCCAAGAACTCACACACTATAATCAGGTTTACAGACTTGTTTCTGTTGAACTCGGAAATAAATTAAGAATCTTTTAATTAAGGTTGTTAGTTTTATATGCTTTAATTACTAGCAATTAAATGCATATCTCTAGAGAATAAAAATTAGTAATGTGCATTTAATAATTATAGATTTTTTATTAAGAGATTTCGGAAAATATTGTACAAAGCATTTACTGGAATTATGAAAACCGAATGGGCATTTATTACATATCTTGAGAATACTTTTGGTTTTGGAAATTCCTTGGTGTCCAAACATCCTTGGTCTATAAATACCTAAGTTTGCATTTCTAGTAAACTATCCTAAGAGCTAGGCAAACTTTATCTTTTTGTTGTTTCTGGTGGAGCCGTCTATTCAGAGATGAAAGTTGAAAAAGTGGGGGGTCTAACAACCTCACCTAATATTTCGCTTAGCAATATGTATGGACTAACTTCAATATAATTCCAAGAGAATTAACTAGACAGTCAGACTCAATCAATGAAAATATATCCAAGAGTTGTATCTTAATTTCTGAATTCAATCTGCAATCAAACAAATAGGGATTTGCGAGCCCGATTGAATATAAGAAATAACTTGAACAGTACCAAAGACCAATGTTCAAGTGCCAATCAATTTATATCAAAAACCAAAGGTTGGATTATCTAGTTGATTGAACTTACGCACAACCTGTGATATTTCAATTATATAAACAAATATAATGCGGAAAAGAAATAACACAGACACCAGAAAGTTTGTTAACCGCAAATGCATAAAAACCCACCCGGGACGTAGTCCATATTTGAACACCACATTGTATTAAGCCGCTACAGACACTAGCCTACTCCAAGTTAACTTCGGACTGTAATGTAGTTGAGCCCTAACCAATCTCACACCGATCAAGGTACAGTTGCGTTCCTAACGCCTGTTGAACCACGGATTCCGCGCACTTGATTCCCTTAGTTGATCTCACCCACAACTAAGAGTTTCTACGACCCAAAGTCGAAGACTTAATAAACAAATATGTATCACACAGAAAAGTCTATTGAATAGATAAATTTGTCTCCCACAGATATACCTACGAGTTTTGTTCCGTCTTTTGATAAATCAAGGTGAACAGGAACCAATTGATATACCGGACTTATATTCCCGAAGAACAGCCAAGTAATATCAATCACCTCATAATAATCTTAATCGATTAACGAAACAAGATATTGTGGAATCACAAACGATGAGACGAAGGTCTTTGTGACTACTTTTTAATCTTGCTTATTGGAGAATAAATCTCAAGCAAATCATTAAAGAAGATAATACTCAATCACTTGCACAACTACAAAGAAAAATTAATTCACAATTCCGAGTCTTTAAGTCAATTTTAGAAAAAACCTAAGGTTGTACTCAAGTCACAACTAGTATCACACGGGAGGTGTGGGGATTTGGTTTCCCAGTTGCTAGAGTTCTCCTTTATATAGTCTCCAATCAATATTACTTGGTAACAAAGTATTCAATATTCACCATTAGATGAAAACCTGGTTAGATTCAAGCTAATAATAGATCGAACTTAGGTTGTCATACACAAATAAAATGTACCAACATTTAGATAAAGGTAATCGTACCTAAACGTATACACTTTGTTCGTTCAACTATAGTTAACCTAGGTTAGCCATATGAACACTTTCGTATCAACCTTATTCATCATCTTCACAACTAGTTCAAATGACTCAAATAAAACTAGTTTGAGAGTTGTTCAATTGTTTATATTCTCATAGAAGTATACAAGACACAATTGAAGCAAAATCAATTTTGATTCACTCAAATCATTTCATGAACATTATAGCCACGGTTTGCAAAAGATTGCATTCCTTAATATATAAATGTATTAGTTCATGAACAAACCAATTTTAGAACATAACATACTCAAGCACGCAAATGTGTACGCTTATACAACTATTATCAAACAAGAGGTGTGGGATTAACTTACGCCAGGTTCTGCTTTATATAGTCTCCATACTTAGTTCTCGGACTTTCATTCACCAAGCATGCGTACATTGTTCCGGACTTGGACTTTACACAAATGTGAATACACACACTATGTTTATATTCAATCATGGTTACATGTTCTATACTCTCATTTCAATCATTGAAACATTCTTAGAAGACGACAATAGATGTCTCACACAACTATTAGCTCAAAGCAATTTTCAAGTGATCGAATGATCAATACGAAACATTACGAGTCTACACCAAATGATTGTATCACACAAATCATGTAAGATGTTACAAGGCAATTTTCACATGATCATCTTTTGACTTGCGTCAAGAATAAAAGATGAACTTGGTTAAAGAAAGCTTCCAACACATATTTCGAGAAATAGATAAGCGAGATAAACTCAGCTCGAAATATCAAATGTGTATATAACAATACGACTTTTGTCTCAAATAGGAGATAGAGTAGATAGACTTTTGAGTGATAGATGAGTTCAAGTCTCCATATACCTTTTGTTGATGAAGTTCCACAAGTTCCCTTGGTAGTTCTTCGTCTTTATTCGATGAACGCCGTGAAGTCTAAAGCTCAACTACACTTTCTATCCTAATCCGAGACTTAGCTATAAGTAGACTACAAATCAATACTTATAGTTTTGGCAACTAAACTTGAAAAACAAGCTTGAGATAGCAACGCTTGCGAGTTCGATCGAGCAGTGCTCTAACAAAAGTACCCTAATTAGCCGAAACCTCTTACAACCGCTCGTTTAAAGACTACGTGGGATCAAGAAGCTCTCGAGTACCATTGGTGGGAAACTAGATAATTGCGGTGTTATTAGTTTTCGATTGATTTGATTGACTAACGGTTGTTGAAACTTTGATTGCACCTAGTTTGTTTATTCTTGAGAATCTTCTCTTCTGATATAAGATTCACTCAAACTAGATCGAAGTATCGATGGGATCTTTAGAACTGTTTGTAGATCTAAAGACATCTTGTGATAATCTATTGTTAACAGACTTTGTTATGTGCGTGATTGATCACAAGAGATTCAAGTTGTGTTGTGCAGGTTTTAATTGAAGATTAAAGAAGATTTGAAGACGAAGAAGATTTCTTATTGGTTTCTCATATCTTTGTGTTGCACAAACCTTGATCGGCTGGGATCCCACTAGAATCAGATTTATTCCATTGATTAGTTGCGTGTGATCGACATTCACAATATATCTCTTTGAGATCTATTTGGATTGAGTGTGAATCTAAACTCGCTACTCGGTAGTTGTTGGATAGATTGATCTAACCAAGCAAAGGAGTTTATTAGCTTAAACGGAAGAGCCTTTGCGTATGACTTGAGATATCTTATCTTAAAGAATCAATAGAGTTGTTACCAAACAGATTTGTTGTTCCTTTATTGTTTGGAATACGATCCAAAAGAATTGTTCCAGTGTGTGCACTCATCGGAGTCGAAGCGGTAATAGGATATGATGAGGAAACTAAGTGAACTAGGGCTAGTTGCTTGGTCTCAAGTACAGATCTTTGTTGTTCTTGGGTGTGTATAACCTTGCATGAAATTTCAAGTGGTAGGCCACAATAGCCCATTCGAGTACATGTTCATCTAACCTGGGCTCTTTGTACCACTAGGCTTTGCACAACCATTGAAGCCCATTTTGCAATAAAGGCGAAACATGAAGTTAAGTTTTTTAAAGAAGATTTGAAGACGTTTCTATGAATGCTGAAGATTTCGGGTGAGAAAGGTAAGTGAGTTATTGGTTTCTCATTCTTTTGTATCTTTGTGTTGATTTCTCTCTTTATTCTGCTGCTACATGAGAGACTAAACCTTTTTGCAATTATCATAAAACCTATTAGTGAGGCAGTCGAGGCTTATGATCTGTCAGGAATTCTTTCATATGGTATGGATCCAGCACAGAATGCGTTCTTTGATAGATTTATTCCATTGCTTCTTGGATTAGTTGCGTGTGTAAACCCTCGAGACTACATTAGGGACACCACAATATATCTCTTTGAGATCTATTTGGATTAGTGTGAATCTAAACTAGAGGCAAGCGTCTCTTGATTGCAACAACAAAAGACAACCCATTTTTTGTTGACCCCGGATAGATTGATTGCATCCATCTTCAAAGGCATCCAAAGTTTATTAGTCACCAAACCTAATCTCATTTCTTCTCCTTAAACGGAAGAGCGCTCCATCACCTCGACACAGCAACAACCACCCCACGCAACAGCCGCACCACCTTCTCCACCTCTCTAGATATAGTATGACTTGAGCTAAATCGGGAATAACTATCTTATCTTAAAGAATCTATTTTATAGTGAATTTGGGTTTGGTATTTTGGATGTATAAATAGGATTGATAGTTGGAGGGTTTGTTGTTCATTTGTATTTGAGTATTCTTGAGTGCTTAATTTTGGAATACGATCCAAAGAAATTGTTCCAGCTCAAACCTTGTGTGCACTCTAGTGCTCTAGAGTTTTATACGAAGTTGGTTTAGGTTTTGTATAACGGCTTAATTCGAGAGTATTCATTCGGACTTGGTCCCGGGTTTTTTCTCGCATTTGCGGTTTCCTCATTAACAAAATCTTGTTGTGTCTTTTACTTTTCTATACGTAATTATAATTATTTATTATAATTAGAAGTAAAATACACAAACGTTAACTCCACTTTACTTGATAGTGATCATATAGAGTTTGGTTAAGTCCGAACCTATTATCAAGTAATCACACTTTGGTAGTCATATTGTCTCAATCTTGTATCCATAGACAATCATACAAAGTGTGAATGCGATGTGTAGTATTGTCTCGACTTTGTCCATAGACAATCACTTTCGGTAAGAGGACTTATAGGATGATAAATTAAAGATTGTGGTGTATTTGGGTACCCTCATCTTTTCAATTGGTGTCAGAGCAGGCAAACACCAAAAGATCTAACAATCTGTGTTTGGTGCGATCCAACCTATAAATCATGGGTCAAGGAAAGACTAAGTGATTGCGAAGAAAGTCTAAAGACTCAGTTAACGTATCACAAGATATGTGCTCAAAAGGAGATAGTTCTTCAAATTCATGTTGCTTAATTGATGATATCTCTAACGAGATATTTTTGAGTTCTATACTTGAGATTTCGATGAAAGATCAAGTGTAAAAACATCCGAATCAAAAAGAATTGAGCAAACAATTTCTTATTTGCTCTAATGAACTTCTTTCGAAACTTGAAAGAGAACGAGATTTAACTTTAAAGTTTGAAAATCTCGATGAAGAGCATAAATTTCTAAAAGAAAATTTCTCACAACAAGTACTATGCTTGAAGAAAGATGAGTATTGGAACTTCTTCGTACGAAACTTGTGAGAAGAACTTGGATAAAAGCCTAAAAGGGTTCATCTTTTGGAAGAAGAACTTAATAATTCTACGGCAAAATTAAGCTCTCAACAAGTTTGCTTCAAGGAAAAAGAAAATACTTTTCTTTCAAATGTAATGCATTTAGAGGAAACCCTTACCTACGGTCTTGATAAAAATAAATCATTAGAAGAAGAAATCTCTATGTTGAGAAAATTGAATGAGAGCACAAAAATTTATCCTCCTTGTTGGAAATAGGAAGAAGTCATGGGGATACACGTGGCTTGGGTTATGAAGGTTGCAATACCTTAGTTCATAACAAAGAGATAAAGTTTGTCAAATCCTCTAGTACACAAACAGAGGTCTTTGTAGTCAACAATACTCAGTGTTGTTGTGAAGAAACTAATAATGACAAACCAAACGATTGATGATCAATCAAATCAGGAACTAAAGAAAAAGGTTTTTGAAAAAGGGAAGAGATCAAAACTTCGAAAAGTGTAGAAAAGGAAAGGAGCAAACCAAGAATATCCACACAAAGGTAACAACGCAAATTATAATTCTTATAATATTAAACATTGTTATTATTGTGGTAGTAAAGATCATCTACAAAGAAATTGCAAAATTTGTAGGATGCAAAATGCTCTTCATTTTGTGTCAAAAGAATTGGGAAAAGCTTCTTTCTATACAAAGAACTTTGATTCCCGTTCCACAACAAACAGACAAAGGAACTACTATGTTAATCCATGGTATGTTCAGTATGCTCTAAAGTCATTTAAAAAGGGGTACAAGAAAATTAACTTTAAAAGAGCTAAATCTGCTTTTTCAGATAAAAATATTCATAAAGTACTCCTACAATCATTTAACCTTTGATACTACTAACTCTAATGTCGTCTCATTAACTGACATGCCATCATACTATTAACCCTCATCATAAAAAATATCACTAGGTAACTCTATTTTATTTGGTTGGCAACTACAATTTGCCTTCCAATAACAATGATTTGATTTGTTTGAATATTAGTTAGCCACTCGACCACATCTTTTCCCAATTTGATTATTATCTTAGAAGGAGATGAGACTATCGAAATGATTATTCTCACACTATCTCATCATTTTATCTCTAAACTTTTACAAAATCCAAACAGCTGCATGGGCCCTTTACAAAGAACTCATATATTGGGGGAAAGCACGGGCTTATAATTGAGAATTTTGTTTGTTTAGTCCACTTAACCCGACTCGGGTTAATCTATGGTCCATCCAGAAAAAAGCATTTAATAGGAGGTCCAAATAAAGTTCTGGTCTTTGCAAAAAGACTCGAGTACCCTTCTTATTATATGTGTGAATATTAAAGAAACAATCTCTCTCTGCAATTCTTCCATTAAACAAATTCTCTCTGTTACTTCCTCTCATTTTCTTCTACCTTATCGTATTCCAGTGATCTTCTTAATCGATCATCAACAAAAAAAAGAAAAAATCAACGAGAAAAACCTAGATTTGATGAAATCATTACGAAAATCCGTTGAAACCATCACAAAATCAACCCGAAAAAAAATCAGATCTAAACGAAAAAAAGATGAAAACGAGAAGAAAAGAAGAAAAAATTACTAGATTGACATAGTTGTTCTGATGGAGATTCATTTTGGATCTGATTTTATGATTCGTTTTCTTGTTACTCATAGTTGTTTAATACTAGATTATTGTGTTTTGGCTCATAACTGTTTAATACTTGTTGTAGTTAATGAGGATTATTTGATGATGCGGTTGAAGTCTCTACCAGATTCAATTGGGAGTTTCTTCTCATCGTAATAATTACAAGTAAATGGTTCAAACAAATCCTCCTATGCTTCTTAAGTTTCAAGTCATTCATTTTTCATTTCTATTTTCTGTTCAGAGGACATGTCAATATGTACTGCATACAAATCCCTAGAAGAAAAACTGCTGAATAAAGAAATAATTACAAAAAAATAACAATTACAGAAAAAATATGTAGTGGTCAATAAGTATTATATTAACATATTGAAACTACATATTGACATGTGAAAAACCTGTCAATATGGATATGTAGTATGTGAAAACCTCCCTGCCAATATGTAGTGTTACTTACTATTTTGTGGTATTTTGTGTGTAAAACTTATCAGTATGTAGTGGTCCATAAGTAGCATATCAGTTTGTGTGTAAAACTTTCCAGTATGTAGTGGTCAATAAGTAGCCTATTAACACATTGAAACTACATATTGACATGTGAAAACCTATCAATATGGATATGTAGTATGTGAAGACCTCGTTTACCCTGTCAATATGTAGTGTTACTTACTGTCAATATGTAGTGGATACTTACATATTAATTGTGTCAATATGTACAACAGACAAAAACTTGACTACTTCACCAAAAGCAAAAAGGACGATAAAAGTTGATACTCCTTCACCAACAACAAAAAGATAAGGAAGAATGTTTTAATAAAAAGATAGGCTTGTTAATTTGGTTTTTAAGATAGTAGTGTATCTGATATTTTATGTCTTGTTAGATTTGTATGCATGATTTTGATTTATCTGGAATGTCAGTAACACATTTCGTGATTGAGTAATTGTGCAAGGTACATATCAATTTGTTTTGACAGTACATATTGATATGTACCAATTGAAAAGATCACTTCTGACAGTTCATATCCACCAGTGCATATCAACATGTATAGTTATGATCATATAATACATATCAATATGTAATTAGGGAAAAATTGATTCATTCATGTAGTAAACCCTAGCCCTAGTTTATGCTCGAATTTGATCCTACAGTACATTATTGTTTGCTATTTTACAGGAAATTGTTCATGTTCCTTCTTGTTTGCTTCTTTTAGTTATTTAGAAATCCTAGTTATTGATGTAAGCTGAATTGTAATTTCTTTATGTATACAGTTACCAGCCATGACGATACATCATATGAGTGTATGTTGCTCTTTCTCGTCAACAAACTTGAGGTCTCTAAAGGAGAACAAAGTATCATGTAGTCTGAAATCCATGTTACTGAAAAACAAGAGCGGATATCCACCTGTACTGAAAACTAGTTAATAGTGGATATTAGTTTATATACATTTTATTGTGAATACCTAGTAGACGTTGATATGTACTAGTAGTAATTTTTTTGTGTAAGAAGAACAGGTTTGGTGCTCGAATACCCATCACTAATAAAATGCACTATGTCTTTATTCAGTCTTTTATTTGCAGTGTTCAATATTGTTTGTTTATATTTATAGTTTTGGAACATGCTATTCACTATGAAGATTAAAGAAAATGTATGAAGCCTTAAATACTAGCAGTACATATATGCATGTACGTAAACCGTAATCGAAACTCGAAATATACTAGCACAAAAGGGTATGAAAAAGCAAAAATTGCATATGTGTTTCAATACGTCTTACGAGACTACAACATACTAATCGTATGAACTAATATAAAAAGACCGAGAAAAGAATATGAACCTTAAAAACCGGCAGTACATATTTACATGTATTGTAAGCCTAGCGCGCAAAAGAAAATTATGCGGAAAAGTATACAACTTAGCCAACTTTAGTACATATTGATATACATAGGGTTAAAACCCAGTACATATCAATATGTACTGACTGAAACCATAGTATACATATCGATATGTAGGTATCAGACCCTTTCAATTTGATGAGATAATTCCTCCAGTTTCTCTCTCAACCTTGATGTCTACAAGTCTGCTAACCTCAACTGCAAGTCTGCCACCATAACTTGTCTTATTTTCATCCAACTCTTGTTGTCAACTGCCAAAGATGCAATCAAGAGTCAAGACTTAACCATTAGGGACTTAAGGTTATGCATTGTTGCTTTGCCACTAAAGAACTTCAAGAGGTTCATACCACCCAAAGAATCAAACAAAATCCTACAAGCCACTAGAAAAAAATTGTGACGCGCAAAGAACTAGTATTAAATCCCAGACATCAGTACATAACTAAATGTACCATAAGAAAAACAAAAAAAATTCAAACCAGAAAATGTCTGACATCATTACATAAACAAAAAAATATTCAGTAGGATATAAGTATATTTTACAAGGTACATATTGATATTTACTCATCGTTGTGTATGATTTCAACAGTGGATATTGATATTTTTACAAGGTACATAATGTATTATTCTAACAGTATATACTAAAGGGATTCAACAGGCAATCAAACTGAGAAAATTTACCAAAATATAATAATCTCAAAGTTATTGAGAAACAGATGAGTACGAGGGGGTGCTGCCCCCTCGACCTCCATAAACCAATGGGACACCATCAGAATGTGTTCTTGTCATTATAAATTATTGTTTAAGGATAAAGCATAG
>JAJJWW010018241.1:0-26603 GCA_023531295.1 Papaver armeniacum
AGGACCCTCAAGCTCGTCAATGCTATTAGACCAGTCAAGTGACAAATTAGACGATAATAACTCGATTAGTTTAACATGAACGTTAATTAATATAAATTAATCTAACAACGATATAGATACGAAACTAGTATCATCGAATAGGTCTCGAAAAGTTACGCGGAATGGATTACTCGAACGTGTCATTCGGAGACCCGACGCAGAAGATATCATCAGATTAGTGTGACCTTAGGCCGACCTGGATGCCCTTATCCGAAGCCTGGGTGCCTTAATCATTTTCGGGCTGGCCTTATCACCAAAAACGTGTCGACTTGAGAGAATATGTTCACTCTCTCTTTTCTTCTTCTCTTCTCTTCTTCTTCTTTCTTTCTTCACTCTGTTTCTTCTCTTCCCCGTTCTTTCTCTTCTGCGAGCGTGTGAGAGATTAAACGAAGGTTAGATGGTCGAGTAGAAGGTGGAGAAGACTATGGTTTAGTTGATGGTGATTGTGAGGTTGTCTGTAGTTGATTCAACTCGAGATAAAAGAATGAATCAGAAGTCAGGGTTTCAGGATGATAAGGTTGATTGAAGAATTTCGTGGAATTGAGAATGAAATCGATCAATTAAGGATGGGTGTTCACTGTTATTAACAAAGAAGAAAATTTGTTCGTCAATTTTATATTCACAGTGAAAGGGTGAAGAAATTAGGGTTTGTATGATGAACTCAGAGAAGCTTTTGAAAATGAATTTGATGTTTTAGGAAGGTGATTGGAGATGGGTATTACAGTATTAAACGAATTGAAGTTTTGAAGTTGATACAGTAACGAATCATTGATGAGATAGAGTTAGGGTTTTGGGTTCGATTTTGGGCTTGCATGAAATTGGTAGTTGAATTGAGGAATGAGTTTAGATGATTGAAGAACGAGATGAAGTTAATTTGCCGATTGGAAGCTGTTTTATGGAAGAATCACAAGGTCAGGTAATTTAGGGTTCTTCTATTTTGAATTTGTTTAAGCATAATTGGGTAAGAAGTGATAATTCTGATATGGGTTGTGAAATTGATATGAAGTTGACTGATTAAAGATGGGTTTATTCTTAATTGGAGTTTGGTTAGATATATTGTGTTAATTCATGAGCTTGTACCTAAGATGATGAAGATATGTATTTGTATGAGATACTGATGATGGGATTGCAGATAGGTTGGATGGTGGCAGGTTATTGTAACACTATTAGAGTAATTGTGGTGATTTATGTTGAAGGTGTTGCAGTGACAGTTGAGTTTGTGTTGTGGTGGGCTGTTTAGTGAATTATAACTGAGTCTGCTCAGACTTGCAGGGGAGTTAGATGTATGTATTAGGAATTGTTGAAGGCTGAGTGAGTATTACAACCAGTGAGTGAACTATGTAAGGAGAATTGTATGTGAAGTTAGAGGTGTTGTTAGTAGAGTGATGAAATGGAGAGGAGCTGTATTTGTGGTTTAATTGTGGATGTGATGAATTATAGGGATTTTGTATGTGGCAGCTGTAGACGGTGATGAGTGGAAGATGAATTAGACATCCATTTTAACTGGCAGAGAAGAAGATAATGAGAGGAGCTGCAACTGAGGTAGAATTGCTGGATGGGAGAATGTGGTTGATTTGGTTGGGGTTGTTTACAATCATAGAAGAAATTTATGGGATATAAGCATGAACTGAGTTATATTGTGCAGGGGTTTGAGGTGAGTTCTAGGTGAAAGATTGGTGTTATTGAATGTGTAATGGTGTTGGTGGAGTTGTGTGTTGGTGGATGTTGAATTGAGTTATAGGCTCAGTGAATTGGATTGTGTATGTTTGAACTGTTAGTGGCTGGTGCTGATAGTGTTAATCTAAGACTGGAATATGGAAGTGTGCAATGTTAATGATGATGCAGGGAGTGGAAGTGTTTGAGATTGAGTTATAGTAAAGTTATAAATGTTATGACAGAAGAAGTTGAATGAGAATTTATGTGGCTGAGTTATGTGAATATAGGTTAGGTATTAGTGTTGAGTTATTAAACCTCTTCAGTGGAGGCCTGCAACTACTGCAATTGCAGGTAATCTTTAGTTGAGTGTTGTATTTGAATTATGAAGTTATTTGTATTCACTGTGTTAATATTTGAAGTTATAGTTAGGAGTTTTGGTGTTGCACAATGTTTGTGCTTTAGTGTTCTTTGGCCTGAGCAATGGCTCTGGCCTGTGCAAGAGTTTTGGCCTTGTGCCATTCGGCCCTGGTCCAGATTATCTGACTGATTATGTTCTAGCTGACTGAGTCAATCCTGTGTTGACTCAATGATCCCGATTTGTTACCTGAGTTGACTCAGTGGACCTTGACCGATTTGATTACCCTGGTGATCGCGGTCGTAAGCGTCAAAAATAAATTACACTTTCTTACTACTCAAAATATAAATATAGCAAGGGCAAGAAAGGATCGATCCCACAGAGAGGTCTAGGTTGTCAAATTGTTATGGTTTCCTATAAATAACACCGGGGGTTTGTGATTATAATAAACTAAAATAAAAGCAAATAAAGCAAAGCAAACAAATCAAATCAAGGATAAGAAATATTGGTTAAGGATTTCGTTTTCATTCACTAACATGCTTTTCACAATAACTAGAATTGATATTTAATCTCAACTTTTATCAAAGACCCTAGAATACCTTGATCGCAAGAATATCCCGCAAATCTCCTCATGTCATCAACAAACACATTAAAAGATGCGAATATGAATTCTACCTAAAGGAACAACCTAACGTGTAAAAGCACTAATCAAGTTTAATTCCCTAGATGCATTAAGTTCTATGAAATCAGGCCAATCAAAGCAATTGAACGTGGAAAGCGCACTAATTCAAATTAACAAAGGTTACGATTCACATATGATCATAAGAATATATCACTACAAACTATAATCATATTATGCTACTTGTATCCAAGGAATATCACTTTTAAGTATAATAAACCCTAAACTAGCAATAGATGTGATTGAAGTTCTACCAATTTGCAACTTGACAAAACAATCAATCAATCATAAAACAATATTTTCAGAGAATTGCACACGATAAATATGAGACAAAACTAATATATTGAATCAAAGAATCATGCTTTGTGAAATCCAACTATTCCATAACCAATAATAAACTTAGGTACTCATATTCAAGGAGTTCATAACAAGAAGAAAGAGAAAAGACTTCATGGTTCTAAACCCTAGAATAAAGTAGAGGAAAAAGAATAGAAAAAGATATGATATAAGATTTGAGAAAAGTCTTCTCTTTTATAGCTCCACTCCTTCCAAAATTAGGTTTTGTCTTCAAAGTCCATTAGTTGGAAATTCACCCGGCCCACCATGGAGAGAAACCCGTGCAGAAAATATGTCCCAAAAACGCTCGCAGGAAAAGCTGGGATTGCGGCTGGAATCCCACTGGAATAGTCGCGGAAAGTGTCTCGGGTGACCAGGCAGAAGTCAAGCCGGCCATAGGTCCAGCGAGTCGAAGCAGCAGGTCGGCTCGGTCAACTCACCGAGTCAAACCGGGTCAAGACTCAGCTGAGTCAGAACGAGTCAGGTCAGGTGAGTCAGTGTCTAAGTCAGGCTGGTTCTGGTCAGCTGAGGCCATTGCACAGGCCTGCAATGCCTCACTATCATTGTGCAGCACCAGTGAACTTCCAGCCATCATGGCCATGTATTCACATCTGCTGACTTTGTCTTGCCCGCACTTTCCTAGCCCTATTCTTTGCATCATCGCTTCTCTTGCAATTTCCTCGCAATAATCTCGAACCTTGATAACAACTCCATTACCTCCTGCGACATCATTTCATTGCTTACTCTTGAATCGCGACCTCGCAACCAACAATGACACACACGGTTCTATACTTCAATCATCACCGGACCACCTACACCGCAATGCCTCACCTGCCTAAACCCACTCGATTCATCACTTGCTCCATCTCCCATTGACCGCAATCTCTCCCGCCTCTCATCGAAACCACAACCGCCGACTACCACTTAACTCAGGGCCATCACACATTACGCTCGGAACCCATTTCTCCATCCGAGCCGCAACCTCGAACTATTGCATAAGCTAACAATCTCAACGCTTGCAATACCGACTTCGGAACAATCATCTGCCATTCCAGACACTCTTCACTCGAGCCACGACAGACCGTAACCAACTTCCTTCATATTCTCCTGCTAATCCAACTCGAGTTATCAGCTGGCGACATCCCAAGCAACACCCCATCCAATCTCATTTATAGCCAATACGGCACTCCACCAGTACAGTATGCATCTCTTCCTGCCACTTTGAGTTGCCACTCTTCAAAGCCATCACAACCACCATCTCCTTGATCCTTGCACTTAGCCCTTGCAGCATGGCACTCCGCATCAACTCATTAACCTCGGTTGTGCCGGGCCTGTAGATTTCCCTACACATGCATCTTTGAGCTGCAATGCAACCTGCAAGTCCATTAACTTAGTTCTGCTCAATTTTCTTAACAATTTCTTCAACACCATTTTCCATTACATGTGATCAAGCCATCTTTGTCGCCGTTTCGGACACGCAGCCGCTGCCGATTCGTTTCTACTTTATTAACCACGTGCCATGCGATACATTTGCAATCTCGGCTGCCTCAGCCTGCCCGGCATCCACCCGGTTGGCACAAGCTAGAGCCGGGGCACCACCATCTGGGTTCGGATCTGTCCGCCTAACCCATGAAAACAACAATTCAAACTTCGATTAATGAACTATGCAAACATCAAAACCTCATCTCTCTCACCCAGTGATTACAACCCATCTCTAATCTTCCATTAAGCGTACTTGCCATCTTCATCTGCTTCCAATCAACACGAGAACTTAACCATCGAATCAGCGGCCAGTCCCTTAATTCCACAACCAGGACCCGTTTCAAATCGAGATACCCATTGTGGTAGCGAGGTTTTCCCACACTACACCCCTCACTATATTTTGATTAGTTAGTCCCTTGAAAGTTGTATCGTGAGAATGTTTATTGATTAATTTCATGAGTTGTTTACGGGAAAATTAGGATTACACTTAGCAAGTAAAACACTCCTGAACTTTCTCTCTCCTAATGATTTACCAACAATTCCAAAAAGATCTTCCCCTTACAACGAGACTCACTCGACCCTTTTGTAGGGTAATACATAGTGGATGACAGCTAAGCTATCCTTTATTTTCGGGAATGTCTCATGATGTCGCAGTGTCTATTCAATCTCGCGACACTTCTTAACCCTCGCCCGGGTTCCATGTCTTTGATTGTTTTGTGTGTCGTTTCTCATCGCGTCGTTCATTTTAGTTTCCTGCGACTCCCTCGCGGTGCGTCGTTTATTGATCCCCGCGAGCCTATGCATTGCGATATTATGATCCTACATCTTGCCTCTTTTTTCTTTGAATATTGCTTGAAGAAGCGATCTTTAAGGAAAAATTTGTTGTTGTAGTGATCTTTGGTCTTCTTGATGAGGGAATGAGCAGAGATACTGTACTTGAAAAGTGCGTACTTGCCTCTATTCTTTTGCGAAGTTCCGAAGCTCCTATTCATGTCACTTCTTGCCTCATAATGTTCTGAGAAAATAATCGATTTCGCAATCTCTTCTGCGCCTATTAGGAAATATGCCGTATATTTGGTCTGCTAAAGTTCTTTTCGTCAAGCTTCCTTGGATTTGGGTAGTGACCGTTTATACGTGTCTATATTTACCCTCTTTTACCGGTGCATTTAATGTTGTCGGTCCCAATATTTTCTCCATCTATTTATAGGAGCACCCCTGTGAAGAATTTTTCCTTTTCTTTTTCATCTTCTTCGTAAATGCAAGTGTTCTTCTTCTTCATCGTTCTGCAAGTGTTTGCTATTACCGTCTTCTTCACCATTTTAGCTATTCTCTACCAGTTGTTACTCTCATGACGTCCAGGTTTGTTAATTTTGCCATATCTGGCTGACTTTGTCGTTGATCAGATTTGAGATTAATTTTCTTTGTGGAAATCACAGTGGTATGATTAACTTTGTAGTTCTTTTTCTGCCATTGTTGTTTAGCAAGAACCAACCCAGAACTAGATTTATCGTGAAGGACCCTCTTCTTTCTTTGGACTCGCCATCGAAATCTACTTCGCAACAAGAACCCCCGCTGTGACGAAGTCCACTTAGCGAGTAAAATCTATGACTTCAAAAAGACAGTCTGCAGTGACAAGGTATTCAAGAAACATTTATTTTTATCAACAATACATTGTTGCCTCTGCTTTTATTTAATTTGTCATTCCTTGCGAGGATGATAAAACTACGGTCATGTTCCCAAAAAGCCTCGGCCCCACTCAGACACTGTTACTCCCAACGTTCCATTTCCTTCATTCACACCTTCATCTCCTCTTTGCGAAATCTTCGCAAAGATAACTGTGCCCCCTTCCTCTGGTACTACTACCAACGACAATATATCTATGCCTCAACTCCTCATAGATCAAGTTCCGCCTAAGCATCTCCTACCAACGATGTTATACCACCCTCTGCTATCAATGTCCCTACTATTTCTCAATCCACTTCTCTCACTGAAACTTCCTCTCCTCATGAGGTTCTTTTGACAAAGGATGATTCATCTTTTTTGGTAGAGCAAATTCCTCTAACGGCGGAAAATTTGGAGGGTATAGATGTGGCCTTTAAGGTTCTTTCAGGTCTCGTGAATGATGCCAAGAGGAATTCCGTACGATCCTATCAAATCCAACATACTGCGAGATTTTAAGTAAGCACCTTGGTCCTGATAAGGTCTCGCAAGCATCTTTGGTTCAAGAAATTAGTAAGCTGAAGGATGATCTCCAGGTTATGACCGCGAAGTGCAATAGTCTCCACCTTGATCGTGATAACCTTCGCAAGAAGAATGAAGAATTAAAGGTATGCTCTGCTTCGTCCCCCACTTTTTTTTTTTTTTTTTTCTTTTTTTTACAACTCAAATCCTTGCTCGTCTTGAAGTATTAAACCGAAACGAATAATGGAGATATATCGAGACGGAGTCTATCCCATTTAAAGAAGAAGTTCGAGTTGAAAGAGATTCTTGGATGGAGACGTATAATCTCTTAGATAAGTCTTCATACCTATGCAACTGATCAAATAAATAACTTGTCGAAAGAGAATTTTGATTTATCGCAAAAGCAAGACTCATTAAGTAATGACGTATCTCGCCTCTCTTATACTTTGACTAAAACTAATTTGGAGTTGGAAACTTTATCAGATGAGAATCAAACTCTTTCTCAAGAGAAACGTTCTCTGTTGAATAAGATGGCGAGCTACTTTCGCGTGATATGCGCTTGTCAAAAGTTATGTGAAGAAGCGAACAAGCTAAACATATTTTGAAACACCATTTGGAAGAAATTACTGCGAGAGAGATAAACTTATTCAGGTAGAATAACTTTTGAGTGTAAAAGCGAAGCAATTCCAAAACAATGTGTCAACTTAGAAAAATCCAACTACTGCTTTGGCGTAGAAAATTCCATACTTGTTTCTAATGAACAGAATCTGCCGATCTCGATTGAAAGGCTTAGTTGGAGATTCATTTGATGATGTCATGGACCGTTTGGGGAATAACTTAGCACTTTAATCCCGACATCTTACTTCTCAAAGGTAGTCAAATTATTTGACTATCTTAATTTATGTATTTATTCCATGAGCGGTTTATTACCCAAGAAAATGCCAACAATGTTCGATAAGAGTTTCTACGATCTTGTGTATTTGTTATGCGGTCCCAAAAAGCCGTTCCACTATCTCACCCTCGGGTCCCCGATTATTCTAAAATTCGCAAGGAAAATGGACTACTCTCCGTAGCGTCTTGCTCGTTCTCGCGGCCCAGGTGCGGCGAAGATTTGATTATATGTCTTATTGTAAGGACATTGATAGTAAGAATCGTCAAAAGGCCTTGCTTCGCCAATTCCCTCTAAAAGCGGGAGGTTCTTGTGAATAACATTTTGTTGTCGAAGTCTCTTGATCCTATTCACGTCGATCCTTTGGAAGTAAGTGATGATGAAGTTCCTAATGCTCCAGGATAGTGATTATGAATATGAAAGCTGCGAGGATCTCCTCGATAAGGAAATCGTCGATGAAGATCCAAATAAAAAGACTCCGATGAAAATCCAATGATCTCGGAGAGAACGAAGGTAATGAAAACATTTCGATGAAAATCAACCAATTGAGGGGGCGAAGCCGATAAAGGCGCGTAAAAGTCTCAACCATCCTCTCGTATTTGATAATGTTGATGTAGAGAGTTAAATGCGCTTTGTAATTTGCCGAATTTCTTTTCGTGTGAACGATTTAACTCTTTGATGGAGTAATTCCCATATTTCTTTCTTCCTTTCTTAGTTAATACCTCGTGTGAGCGTAGTTGCTCATCGAATATTTTATTAAGTAAATCTATCCCAATTAGGGATTTGATTTTAATTTTTCTTCTCGCGACATTCATGAACAGCCTTCATTTCATCACGAGAGGCCATTGACTACGCCTTATCATTTTTGTGGTCTTAAGTTAGACCTCCCTAATTAGAGGTCCTCCTTACCTTTTCATCGCGACAAAATCGCGGGACGTCTTTACACTCGCATGTAATGACCCATTGATCTTGCCTTATCATTTTTGATATTTTGCCTCTATGAGGATGTTTTATTGCGACAATATGACGGACCTAAGTCTTCTTGCGAAAACAAAGCTCCATGACATTGCCGTCGTGCGAAACAAATCATGGCAGACGTCAGTACACTTTCATGTAAAGACCCATTGATCTCCCTTTACCCTCGCGTTAGTATTATTGCCTCTGCAGGATCATTTGCACAAATATGGCGAGCTTTAAATTCTCTTGCGATGACGAGCCTCATGACATTTGCGTCTGTTTTGACACCCCCTAATGGAGGCGTCGCCCTTATCATCTGCAGTTTGCCCCTTCAAGGAGCGAAACATCAGCCATACAAGACTAGCTCCTCCCATTAGGTCTTAACAACAACTTGATTGTTTTCATGACCTCTTATCCCTTATACCTATATGGTTTATGGTTACGAATGCACCCTAAGTGGAGTTTTCTTGGGCGAGTGCAACGCTGTGCCAAGACTTGCCAGAATGGCCGAGTGGTTCATCCATCCCGGGCACTGCAGCTGACCGTGTACCTGGCGCCTTGTGCGTGCTGACTCTAAGAAAGACCCTCGGTCGCCCAACCGGGTATAACCTACATATATAGTTGGGAATCCAAGGTACCTCTTAGGATAGGCTTTCATGGGCCCCAAATTTTCATGGTTCGAGGCTTCGGAGCGGTGTAACCTTCCCCACAGACAGCGAAAATACCCCCTTATATGCGCACTTTAGGTCTTGTTTGCCTCTTACGAAATGTTATTCGCGAACTAGGGTGTACGCCATAAAGGTTCGTCCCATTCATTCTGCGCATTTATATTTGTTAAATCATTCAATCATTCATGTTTCATTATTTGCTGATATTTGTTTGCGAAGTATTCGCACGATTAAATTTCACTTGTTGTATTTCACTTTTCTTTCTTAGTCGTATTCTCGTTTTACTCTTGGGCTGCTTGAGATTCTACTTCATCATTATAAAATTTGTTACTTTGCATCCTGCATTGTTATTGATTATTCTTCTTATGCCTTTTGTTCTCATATCTTTACTTCTTCATTGTTATAATATTGGTCTGTCTCTAAGCATTCTCGCGAGGTATATTGACCCTCAACTTGTGCTAATCCTCATTTGCAAAATTTTCTGAGATAATCATCGACTTTCTTCTTTGCGAGATAAGCAAAGTCACGTAACATTCGCATAACAAAAATAAATGTGCGAGAGCAGGGTGATCCTGCGACCTCATAGCATTCATGCCTCGACCAACTGTGCTAGCCTGCCCCTCTGCGAAGTGTTTTTAGAAACAATCACTTACTTTCTTCTTGAGATACTGTTGCGAAAAATCCATACATGAAAAATACCGTTCGTTGAGACTTGAACTCATGACCATGAACTCATTAACTTCATGGGTGACCAACTGTGCTGCCTCTTGCTTGCGAGATAACAGAAACAACCTTGCGAGATTATGCATTTTTTTTTTTTTTTTCCCTTTTGCGAAGCCAAAAAATTCTTTGCGAGGAGGAGGTTCAGACCGCGACCTCTAGTTTATACTCTTCGCCGAGTGACCAGTGTGCTAGCTTTTGTTTTGTGAAAGAAACACACAATACTATAACTTTATTCACTTCTTCGCTCTCGGAAGTTTAAAAAATATATGTAAAAGGTGGGATTCGAACTGTAACTTCAACTTGTTCTCTCATAAGCGACCATCCAGGCTACTTGTTGCTTGCGGAAGGAAACACATAATGCTATAGCTTTATTCCATTTTTCCCCTCTTGAAAGTTCAAAAATATTTGAAAAAATATGGCTGTGGCGAGATTTGATCTTGTGACATCAAGCCTCTTCGCTCCAACTCAAACCATACGTGCGAGCTCCTATTTGTGATAAAATTCACGGCGTTTTTGTTCTTATCCTTTTCTTCATTCTTCCTTTATTTCCTTCAACAATTTTCCTCTTTTCTTTTTTTCTCTGAATATGAAATCTTCCATTAACAAAAAAAAAAAATTAGCTTTCTTCCCTTGAATTTCATCACATCAACTATTTTCTCTTCTCTTTTCATGTCCTTGAATTGTTGTGGGTTTTCTCACTGAAAGTGTGATTTCTTCCATAAAACTTCCATTTTTGAACCCAAATTTTATAGATCTAAATAAAAAGTATGAAACAATAACTACTTTTCATGGAAACTTCTCTTAAAGTTTATAGATCCAATTGAATTCATCACTTGATGGCAGATTTTTTCTAAACTTTCTTGAACCAACAAGATTAGGTCCCTTGTTTCTAGCGCATATGTAGTAACGGGTTTTCACTACACCCCTCACTATATTTTGATTAGTTAGTCCCTTGATTGTATCATTGAGAATGTTTATTGATTAATTTCATGAGTTGTTTTACACGGAAAATTAAGATTACATAGCAAGTAAAACACTCCTGAACTTTCTCTCTCCCTAATGATTTGCCCAACAATTCCAAAAAGATCTTCCCTTACAACAGACTCATCGACCCTTTATATAGGGTAATACATAGTGGATGACATAAGCTATCCTTTATTTCGGGAATGTCTCGCGAAGTGTCGCCGAATGTACCAACTATTCAATCTGTGACACTTCTTAACCCTCGCCGGGTTCCATGTCTTTCGGTTGTTTTGTGTGTACGTTTCTCATCAATGCGTTCATTTAGTTTCTGCGACTCCCTCGTGGTAACGTCGTTTATTGATCCTTGAGCCACAGCCATTTGCCGATATTATGATCCTACACCCATCTTGAATTTAATTCCAACTCCATTAATTCCTCTTCCTTCAACTCGAACAACAAAATCACGAGACTCCATTTTCAACGCGATTAGGACTTAATGACGACGACTCCTCCTCTTCTCTCTATTTAGTAGCGTGTGGCCATTTATTGTCGGTCTCGTGACAACAACTTCTTCTCCCCTCTGTAAATTTCTTGATGCGGATTTGGTGGAAACCTAACTATTTCTTCTCTCGAGACGCTGCCCCGGTTGGGGATGAAAACGAGTTCCTATTCACGAAACCAAGTGATAAGGCTGCACATGCGGCCGTATTTAGGCACCCAGATAATGGATATGGGCCACCCAGATACTGGATATGGGCCACCCAAATAATGGATATGGGCCACCCAGTTTAGAATTAGCTTATTTGCTTCTTCTTCACTTCCTTCTCGTGCACTATAGCCCGCTCCAAATAGCAATTGCTTACATGTGAATTGATCTTTGTGCTCCTTTTCGCTCCAAGTGACTAATTTCTTCTTCTTTTGCTCCCAAGGACTCAAGAGTACCTAATAAACTCAAAAGCACACATAAGATACATAATTTACAAAGAAAACTACTTAAAGCATAAATACTAGATATAAAATTAGGTGTTTTTACAACACCTATCAAATTCCCCCACACTTAGACTTTGCTGATCCTCGAGCAAATCAAACAAAACAATAAAATACAACAACTCCCGTGTCGTCGAGGCTACGGTCACTTTTAGCATAAATAACAAGCCTTTAAACCCTAGGTGTCCCTAGTGAATGAGTTATAAGTCTCGTGAAGGTTTACTAGAGATATATACAAAACCTATATTTCAAACTCCCTAGTCTATTCGTGACAAATCAATGAAGCGAATCCAAATGACTTCTGGGAGGAGGTACCTTGCAAATTCAATTCAATTATTAGTAAATAAACTCTAATTAGATAGTCCGAACAAGCCCACAATACTCGGAAACTAACAAACCACAATCACAATGAAAAGATTAAGAGAAGATGGATATAGATGTAGATGTTGTTGAATATTCACAGAGTGTTCGATGTTTCCATATGCATGCGAAGGTCAACTTTTGCTAAGATGAACCTAATCCTATTGGTTGAGCTACTTAGTGCTGAATGCTACATCCAACTCAACGACACATACAAAGGGAACCAAGAGTGACTTTATTCAACACAATAATAATTTTTTTTCATATGATTGGATCAAAGCGGATCCAATTTCTCTTTTTTTTAAACTGACATGATTAGATCTTTTGGATCCAGCGCATGCTTCTTGTCAACAAGTACATGATAGTTGCCTTGGATCCTGCATTCCACGCTTGTTTGGCGACGGAGACGGGGACTACGTTTCACACATACTGCTATTCCCAAGTGTCTTTTTATTCGTTTTGGTCTAATTGATAGGATCCCTTTTTTTTTTTTTTTTTTTTTTTTTTTTTTTTTTTTTTTTTTTTTGAGACACTCAACCCTCTATTTCATCCCTAGCATTAATAACACGTCGATGTTTAGTGACCCACCAAATCACACTTAGAGAACAATAGATAAATATGGAAAAATAAAAATAGAATGTGATATGGTGATATTCGAGATATGGTAACAACTATCATGTTAATTAGTGATTTCTGAGCTATCTTCTTCCCTTTTAGTTAATTAGTTCCTCAACTCCTGCATTCAAAATGGTTCCATCCACTAATGGTGTCAAAAACAAACTATACAAACATATAAATGCTCCCCCACACTTAAACTTCCATTGTCCTCAATGTGTAAAACTGAAAGTTCTGAATTTGACGTAACAGCAGATAAAACGCAAAAACTGTGCAAATTGGTAAGAGATTTGGAAAAACTCCATTTCACAAAAGTTGTTCACCTACGTGTTTTCTACACAGTGTCAAGTTTGCAGTGTTTCGATAAACGGTCTGACAGTTATGGTCTCTGGACTGAACTACGCGCAGTCTGAAAATTTCGACGAAAAGGTATTCGTCATAATTCTCTTCTAAGATAGACTACAGGACTCAATGAAATTAAACATGGAGATGCAAATATGATATGAAAACAGTAAAAAAAAATAAACGAAACAAAAATAAAATGCAAAGGGGATAAGAGATACAAAACCGGTGGGTTGCCTCCCTTAGCTTGTTTAAAAGTCGACCGGCCCGACTTAGCTTCTTGTAAGATTCATTCCCCATACACCAATAATCGGAAAAGTTGGGGATCCACCCATAGCACCTGTTTTGCAAACACTAACTTCACACAAATATTAGTAACATAAAGCAAAAGTGAAGCTATGAACCGATAAAAACTTCCCCCACACTTATTCTTGTCCACACTTGGAAGTGCATAAAGAATATAGAAGTGGGTACTTCCACGGTTTCTTGTTCCATAACCTGCATAGTATGAGAATCAGTATCTCTAATGGCGGAAAACGAGAAACAAGTCAGTCAACAATATTCTCAGCACATACATTCAAACCCCGATAAGAGGTAAAGGAGAAGAAATAATAGGCAATGGGTTAGATAAACTCGTACAATCTCTTGTACGACGGAACCTCTTCATCCTTGAAAAACTCAAAGTGAATTATTCACCTCTTGTATATCATGGTCCTCTATCAAACCTTGCAACCATTCTTCGTCCGTTTACGCCTTAACCAAAGTATCGACATAAACATCATCATTACAATCATGCACAAGTTCAATTGGGTCTTCCACAATATTGGTCAAACCGGTCGCATTCTCAACATATTCCTCCTTTTTTGTTGTAAGGCACATACATTTTTGCGGATCCAAATTTTATCATAAGAAACTTTTTTAGAACACTCGAAAATGCATCATCCTCAAGCTCCACCCTTTGAATAGGCTCTTGATCATTATTAAGATCAATGCTCGAGTAATCTACACAAGTGTCGACATATTCCTCTTCATCTTTATCTTGATCCCAAAAGACTCCTCGGAGATGTCACCATGACTTGTTTCAAGCAATGTACCATAATCACCGTCACTATCATAGTCAACATAAAATTGTTCCTATTTGAAATTAGTGTTGTTTATCTCTAACTCATCCTTTTGAATAGGTGAATGATCATTATTACGATCAGAGTTGAGTTAACCACACAATTATCACGAAAGTGCCCAAGGATTGGCCTTTTTCAACATTAGCATCAACCAAATATTCATCACAAACCATATGCACATAAAATTATCCATATCCTCCTTGTATTGATCAATGCCTCTTCGCAAGATAGTCATACCTTCACGAAGTTCTTGGAGTTGCTCGTTTGTAGTCTCTTTAGCTTTTTGAAATTCCTCTTGTAAAAAAGGTGGAAACTTTATCTATAAAATTAGAGACTTTTTGTTCACAAACATAAGAATCCTCCCATCCTTGTTGTTGTTCACACACACACGCCATAAGGTTGTTAAGGAAAACCATAAGGTTCCATGGAGTATTGAGGTCATAACCAATAAATTGGTTTTGATTATACCCATGGAATTGGTAGTTGTCGTATTGTTGAGGTTGTTGAAACCGTATCCATCCATGTAGTATGCTCCTTCCATGAAATAAGCACCTGAAATAAGATTCTCAAACCAAGGTTAGAACCTGAAAATAAGAAAAAAAAAAAAAAAAAACAAAAACAAAAACTAAATACAAAAATAAGAAACCAAAAACAATTAACAACCGCTGCCTCCCCGGCAACGGCGCCAAAATTTGATCGCGGTCGTAAGCGTCAAAAATAAATTACACTTTCTTACTCAAAATATAAATATAGCAAGGGAAAGAAAGGATCGATCCACGTAGAGGTCTAGGTTGTCAAATTGTTATGGTTTCCATATAAATAACACCCGGGGTTTTGTGATTATAATAAACTAAAATAAAAGCAAATAAAGCAAAGCAAACAAATCAAATCAAGGATAAGAAATATATTGGTTAAGGATTTCGTTTTCATTCACTAACATGCTTTTCACAATAACTAGAATTGAAATTTAATCTCAACTTTTATCAAAGACCCTAGAATACCTTGATGAGAATATCCAAAATCTCCTCATGTCATCAACAAACACATTAAAAGATGCGAATATGAATTCTACCTAGGAACAACCTAACGTGTAAAAGCACTAATCAAGTTTAATTCCCTAGATGCATTAAAGTTCTATGAAATCAAAGGCCAATCAAGCAATTGAATGTGGAAAGCGCACTAATTCAATTTAACAAAGGTTACGATTCACATATGATCATAGAATATATCACTACAAACTAGAAATCATATTATGCTACTTGTATCCAAGGAATATCACTTTGCGTATAATAAACCCTAATTTAGCAATAGATGTGATTAAGTTCTACCAATTTGCAACTTGACAAAACAATCAATCAATCATAAAACAATATTTCGAGAGAATTGCAACGATAAATATGAGACAAAACTAATATATTGAATCAAAGAATCATGCTTTGTGAAATCCAACTATTCCATAACCAATAATAAACTTAGGTACTCATATTCAAGGAGTTCATAACAAGAAGAAAGAAAGACTTCATGGTTCTAAACCTAGAATAAAGTAGAGGAAAAATAATAGAAAAAGATATGATATAAGATTTGAGAAAAAGTCTTCTCTTTTATAGCTCCACTCCTTCCAAAGTGGGTTTTGTCTTGAAGTCCATTAGTTGGAAATTCACAGGCACCATGGAGAGAAACTCGTGTGAAAATATGTCCCAAAAATGCTCGCCGGGAAGCGGGATTACCGGAATCCCGGCGGGAATAGTCAGCGGAAAGTGTCTCAAGTGACGGCAAAGTCAAACCAGTCACCGGTCAACGAAGTCGAAACGGCGGGTCAGCTCGGTCAACTCTTGAGTCCAGCGGGTCAAGGCTCAGGTGGGAGTCGAGCGAGTCGGGTCGGGTGAGTCGGTGTCTAAGTCGAGTGAAGTTAAGTCGGTGAGGCCATTTTGAGCCTGCAATGCCTCGCTATCGTTGTACGACTTCAGTGAACTTCAGCCATCATGTGCATGTATCCACATCTGCGGCTTTGTCTATGCTTTCCATGGCCTATTCTTTGCATCCTTGCTTCTCTTGCAATTTCTGCAATAATCTCGAAGCCAAATAACAACTCCATTACACTCATGCGACATCATTTCATTGCTTACTCTTGAATAAGACCCTCATGACCAACGACAACACACACGGTTCTATACTTCCAATCATCACCCGGACCACCTACACACGCAATGCCCTCGGCCCTGCCTAAACCCCTCAAATTCATCACTTGCTCCATCTCCCCATTGGCTGCGATCTCTCCCGCCTCTCATCAAACCACAACACTTCGACTACCACTAACTCGAGGCCATCACACACATTCCTGCTTTCCCGATAACCCATTTCTCCATCATTTTGCAACCTCGGACTATTACATAAGCTAACAATCTCAGCACTGGAATACCGACTCCGGAACAATCACGCCATTCCGGCGACTCTTCGACTTCGAGCCACGGCGGCACACCGTAACCAACTTCCTTCATATTCTCCTGCTTTAATCCAGCTTCGAGTTATCGTTGGCGGCCACATCCGGCGACACCCCATCAATCTCATTTATAGCCGATACGGCACTCCACCAGCTGCAATTGCATCTCTTCCTGCCACTTTGAGTTGCCACTCTTCAAAGCCATCCACAACCACCATCTCCTTGATCCTTGCACTTAGCCCTTGCGGCATGGCACCCGCATCAACTCATTAACCTCGGTTGTGCCGGGCTGTAATTTCCTACACATGCATCTTTAGTTTACAATGCAACTTGCAAGTCCATTAACTTAATTATGCTCCAATTTTCTTAACAATTCTTCCAACACCATTTTCCATTACATCTCAAAGTCAAGCCATCTCGCACTTCTCATTTGGACACTACAACCACTTGCAATTCATTCTTGCTCGGTAACCACATTGCCATCGCGATACATTTGCATCTCACATGCCTCAACCTGCCTGCGACATCACCAGTTTAGCCTGCAACTAGAGCCGAGGCACCACCATCGCGGTTCGGATCATGTTCACCTAACCCATGAAAAAAACAATTCAAGCTTCCAATTAATGAACTATGCAAACATCAAAACCTCATCTCTCTCACCGGCCGATTACAACCCATCTCTAATCTTCCATTAGCAGACCTTGCCATCTTCATCTGCTTCAATCAACACGAACTTAACCATCGAATCAGCTGACCAATCCCTTAATTCTATGCAGACCCATTCCAAATCGGATACCCATCTTGAATTTAATTACCATAACTCCATTAATTCCTCTTCCTTGACTCGAACAACAAAATCGAGACTCCATTTCAAATCGATTCGAGACTTTACGGCGACGACTCCTCCTCTTCTCTCTATTTAGTAGCAGTAGCCGCTGTCATTCGGTCTCCGGCAACAACAACTTCTTCTCCCACTCTGTAAATTTCTTGATCTGGATTTCGGTGGAAACCCTATCTATTTCTTCTCTGCATAGAAGCATAGCGATTTGGGGATGAAAAGCGAGTTCCTCTTCACGAAACCAAGTCGATAAGGCTGCCTGTCACGGCCATATTTAGGCACCCGGATAATGGATATGGGCCACCTGAGATGCTGGATATGGGCCACCCAAATAATGGATATGGGCCACCTGAGTTTAGAATTAGCTTATTTGCTTCTTCTTCACTTCCTTCTAGTGCGCTTATAGCTCGCTCCAAATAGCAATTGCTTACATGTGAATTGATCTTTGTGCTCCTTTTCGCTCCAAGTGACTAATTTCTTCTTCTTTTGCTCCCAAGGACTCAAGAGTACCTAATAAACTCAAAAGCACACATAAGATACATAATTTACAAGAAAACTCGCAAAGAAAACATAAATACTAGATATAAAATTAGGTGTTTTACAACACCTATCACCTGGACTTGACCTTGACTGGACGTGGACTGTTAGTTAAACCCTTTTGACCAAATAGGTGACCGTTAGATTGACCCAGTTGGGTCCAGGCCTTGTGTTATTGGGGTGAGTTTAGTGAACTTGGGCTTAGAGTTGGTTTTCCTATTTTTAATTGTTTGGACCCTTATGGTCGAATTAGATTTTGGTTTCTTCTGAAGTTGTAGATATTCATACGACTTAGTTAATGGGCTTAGGACTATTAGTTAGATTTGTATGATTCTTGTGTGAGCCTTTCGGCTAGATTCTTAGACTTCTTGTGTGATTAACAGTTAGTATGTATTAACAACGATCGTTCAAGGATGAACCAATGGATCATGGATCTCAAGGTAGGCGTGGCTTGTCATCAAAAGATGTGGGAATCGATAACGAACTCTCTTGTATTCATTCTTGTTTTACAAATCAATCTTGGTGTTGTGAAATTCATGCATATCTTTGTGTGCTTTCTGTGTGGTATGAAATGTCTTGACACAATATCGGTATTCTATGGCTAGGGCGTCACAGCAATATTACATGACTAGGGCGATACACCACAATATTATTCTTCCTTTATATATATATCGGTATTCTATGGCTAAGGGCGATACACCGCAATATTAAATAATCGGTGTGGAATTGGCATCAATATTACTCTTCTCTTATGTGCGGCAACACACATCTCATACATGGTTATTTCTTGTTATTTATGAATGTCTATGAAGAAGTTTACCGCATGTTTCATTGTCTTTCCTTGTATTACCGACTTTCGATAAAACTTGCATTGTCTTGATCATATTAATGTTTACTTGAAAGCTAGTTGTTATTCCTATAGGGCACCCCTTTTAGGGATGATGTGCTCGCCCCTTTCCCTTTCGGTTTGAGGAGGCAGTCAAGATGTGCATGTGGCTTGGTAAAGCTTGAAGAAATTATTTACGCTAGTTAGTTAGCTTTCGCTATATTTATTATGTGTTTGTATTCTATTTGTAAATCCACTCACTATTGAATATGTATCATTTGAGAGGAGTTTATGTATATACATTTTGAGGCGGGGCTAGTTTTGGGTTAAGTTTTTGTAGAAGATTTCTTAATTGAATGTTTAAGTAAATGATGTAGAGTCTTAGTGCCTCTTTATTTAGTTAATCTCTTGGATTAGTCAAATTTGTTAGCTTAGACGCTACTAAACGATGGTACAAACAATGACACAATTTGCGGGATGCACTATCAAAGATAAGTCATAAAACCTATGCGGGCATCTCATTTTGGAGCCATCACCACCAATAACGAATAATTTTATCAAAGATTCAAAATGGGCACCAAGTTGACATTATGCGGGAGAAAACTATACCAACTAGTGCATAAATACCATCGAGTTAGCTAGACTTATTTTTAGCAAAATTTGCCACTTCCCACTGCTCCACTATCTGAGTTATTTAGATAAAAATCAAACAACCCCAAAAAACTTAATTTCAACCATTTTACGAAATTGAATGCATCTAAACATGAATTAAATTGAACAACCCAAAAAATTAATGTAACGGTTTGAAATGATTGAAATTAAATACAACCTAAAAATTTGATCCGGCCAATCATCAAAATTTAATGCTACCAAATCATCAAACAAATTAAATGCAATGATTGATTTTAAAAAACGAATTTAATGCAACCAATCCTTGAAACCTAAATTTAATGCAAATTGAAGTGAAACTATTACAAAAAAATAATTAAAGCAATCGATTCTGGACCCGATTACAAGATCGATCTGTTGATGGGCTTCGATTTGTTGATGATGTTAACGAGCTTAGAAACTGATTTGTTGATGGAGAAGCTTCGATATGTTGATGAAAAAAACTCCTTTTCATAGATACATTGCTCAATTTGTTGATGATCTTGACTTGCCAATGGTTTGATTGATTGTGTTTTGTGAGATGGGAGGCATTTTGATTGGTTGAAAGATAAAGAAGAGGCGAAAAGGCGGAAAGAAAAAAGTGGTGGAGGAAAGAAAAAAACAAAAGGATAAAAAGGAAAAAAATTAAAAACAATGGGCTGATTTAGAAAGATCGATGCAAGGTTGAAATAGGCGGTTGGAGATTGAAATGGAAGTTGTGATGCGAGAATTTTTCATGGCCTTTCGCATGGTTAGAAATAGTCGTCATAGGGGTTTTTAGATCTTCGAGAAACTTTTTAACCCTTTAAATTTTTATCATACTGCTAAGTTTTTTCACTTAAGGTTTCTTTACAATTTTTTAAATTCCGCTTAAATTTTTTCACTTCTCAAAGTTTGTGAATTGATGTGTGTTTAGAGGTTAAATGAGAATATTCTCATGGAATCTTACGCGTAAACTGCTAGATCCATCATTCATGCGAGTTCTCGTCTCATAGTAGTCCACTCTGGACGGAGTTTCGTTAATCCAGGACAAGTTCACTCCTCGAAGTTTGCGAGTTCGTGTGTGTTTAGGGGTTCATGAGAATATTATCGATCTCAAGGCAGATTATTTCTCGAACTGATGAAATCTAGGGTTTGGTTACGGTATGGCCAGTATCTACATGGAATCTTACACTTTCATCTTGTTGGACTCGTCGTTTATACGAAGGAATCTTATCTATATTGGTCCCGAGTTTTCGATCTCCAGAAACATTCTTTCTCGAACTGATAAAATCTAGGGGTTTGGTTACGGTATTGGCGAGTATCTACATGGAATCTTTTACTCATCTTGTTGGACTCATCGTTCATCTGAAGGGAATCTTATCTATGTTAGTCCAGTTCGATCTAGAGCAGATTCTTCTCGAACCTGATGAAATCAAGGTTTAGGTTACGGTATCGAGCGAATATCTACATGGAATCCCACATCTTTGTTGGACTCGATCGTTCATACGAAGAGAATCTTATCATATTGGTCATTTCGATCTCAGAGCAAATTCTTTCTGGAGCACAGTGAAATCTAGGGTTTGGTTACGGTATCGAGTATCTACATGGAATCTTACACTCATGTCTTGTTGGACTCGTCGTTCATACGAAGGAATCTTATCTTTATTGGTCAGTTTTCGATCTCAGAGCAAGATTCTTTCTCGTGATGAAATCTAGGGTTTGGTTACGGTATCGAAATTTTCGCATGGGATTTTTACTCATCTTTGTTGGACTAAGTATTTCATACGAAGGAATCTTATCTATATTGGTCAGTTTTGATCTCGAGCAAGATTCTTCTCGAACACGATGAAATCTAGGGTTTAGTATCGGAGAGTGATATCTGTGAATCCCACGCATACGGTTGGACTCGTCGTTCATACGAAGGGAATCTTATCTATATTGGTCCATTTTCGATCTCCAGGGCAAGATTCTTTCCGAACACGATGAAATCTAGGGTTTGGTTACAGTATGGGTGTCTACATGGAATCTTACACTCATCTTTGTTGGACTCGTCGTTTATACGAGATCTTATCTATATTAGTCCAGGATTTCGATCTCAAGAGCAAGATTCTTTCTCGAACACGATGAAATCTAGGGTTTGGTTACGATATCGGCGACTATCTACATGGAATCTTACACTTTCATCTTGTTGGACTCGTCGTTCATACGAAGGAATCTTATCTATATTGGTCAAGTTTTGATCTCAGAAAGATTCTTTTCGAACTTTGATAAAATCTAAGTTTGGATTTCTGATGTCAGCGAATATCTACATGGAATCCCACATATCTTGTTGGACTTGTCGTTCATACGAAGGAATCTTATCTATATTGGTCCGAGTTTTGATCTCTGCGAGCAGATTCTTTCCCGAACACGATGAAATCTAGGGTTTGGTTACTGAGTATCGCGAGTATCTGGGATACCCACACTCATCTTTATTGGACTGCGTCGTTCATACGAAGGAATCTTATCTATATTGAGTCAGAGTTTTTAGAATCTCAGAGCAAGATGCTTTCTCGAACATGAAATCTAGGGTTTGGTTACAGCCAATCAGTATCTGCATGGAATCTTACACTCATATTGTTGGACTCGTCGTTCATACGAAGAAATCTTGGCTATTTGGTCCCGTTTTTGATCTCAAGGCAAGATTCTTTCCGAACTTTGATGAAATCTAGGGTTTGGTTACGGTATCGAGTATCTACATGGAATCCACACGCATCTTGTTTGGACTCGTCGTTCATATGAAGGAATCTTATCTATATTGGTCAGTTTCGATCTCAGAAGCAAGATTCTTTCTCGAACTGATGAAATCTAGGGTTTGGTTATGGTATCGGCGGTATCTACATGGAATCTCACCACATACTGTTGGACTCGTCGTTCATGCGAAGGAATCTTATCATGTTAGTGGTCAGTTTCGATCTAAGAGCAAGATTCTTTATCGAACACGATGAAATCTAGGGTTGGTTAGGGTATAAATGAGTATGTCTATAGAATCCCCCGCATCTTGTTGGAATAAAATCGTTTATACGAAGGAATCTTATCTATATTAGTCGGTTTTGATCTAGAGCAAGATTCTTTCTCGAACGATGGAAATATAAGGTTTGGTTCGGTATCGAGCGAGTATCTACACTGGAATCCCACCTCTTTTGGACTCGTCGTTTATACGAAAGGAATCTTATCTATATTGGTCCAGTTTTCGATCTCCGAGCAAGGTTCTTTCTCATGCACGATGAAATATAGGGTTTGGTTATGGTATCGCGAGTATCTACATGGAATCTTACAACGAAATCTTGTTGGACTCGTACGTTCATCGAAGGAATCTTATCTATATTGGTCCGATTTTTCGATCTCCAGAGCAAGATTTTTCTCGAACTTTGATGAAATCTAGGTTTTAGTTCAGTATCGGGGAATATCTACATGGAATCCACATCTTGTTGGACACAAATCGTTCTCTGAAGAATCTTATACATATTAGTCCAGTTTTTGATCTCAGAGCAAGATTCTTTCTCGAACGATGAAATCTAGGGTTTGGTTACGGTATCGGCGAGTATCTACATGGAATCTTACACTTTCGTATTGTTGGACTAAATGCGTTCATACGAAGGGAATCTTATCTATATTGGTCCAGTTTTGATCTCGGCAAGATTCTTTCCGAACTTTGATGAAATCTAGGGTTTGGTTACGGTATCGGCGAGTGTCTACATGGAATCTCAAGCATCTTTTGTTGGACTCAATCGTTCATACGAAGGAATCTTATCTGTATTGGTCCAGTTTCCGATCTCGAGCAAGATTCTCGAACTTGATGAAATCTAGGGAACGGATTTTGCGGTATCGGTGAGTATCTACATGGAATCTTACACTCCTCTTTGTTGGACTCAAATCGTTCATACGAAGAATCTTATCTATATTGGTTTAGGGGTTCATGAGAATATTCTCATGGAATCTTAAAACGTAAACTGCTAAAGATCCATCGTTCATGCGAAGTTCTCGTCTCATAGTAGTCCACTCCACGGCCGGGTTTCGTTCTCAGGACAAGTTCACTCCTCAGAAGTTCTGAATTCGTGTGTGTTTAGGGGTTCATGAGAATATTCTAATGGAATCTTACGCGTCACTAGAATTTGAGTTTATACCTAACAAATGGTTTTATTGTAATTTTTGTAATCCAACGAACCAAATTTAAGAAATCAAATCACGAAGCCAATCTAACGGTGAGGAAGCCTTGTTTGGTTTGCAAATTTTGTATTTTCTTCTCAATCCGTATGCTTTGTTTCAGATAGGATTGTCCAGATTTTAATCTAACGGCTACAAAGTCACCATGCGATTGTGTGTTTCCCACCCAAACGGCCCCTAAATTTGGCACATCCTTAGATTTTGAACCAAATTTGGTTTCCCACCCAAACAACCCCTAAACGAGAAGACTTTTGACCAAAAATTTCCTCTCATTTCTCTCATTTTTCTCTCTCTTTTCTCGTTTTTTCTCTCTTGTCTCGAGAAAATTTTTGCCAACTTTACCTCTGATATTTCCCAACTTCTTCAGATCCGATCTTGACATCTCCAAGAAACCCAGCTTCACCTCAAACCGACTTCATCTCAAACTCGATCGATATCTCAGAAACCCCTTCACCCCAATCTACGATATCAAGCGTAGCTTCAAGCTGCGCAAATTTACATCTTAATTCAAACTGGTATAAATCTCCACACGTAAAGATGTATTTGTCATTTCTATTAGTTTTGATTTCTGATTTGAATTTATTTTCATTATCTTCAGTGATTTCTGATTAGGGTTTTATTTTACAGAATAGAGTTGGGGTTTTATATTTTGAGCGATTCATATGATTTCTTTCGTTTTGTTTGGTTATAGCAAATACCCTTTGTAATAGGATGTATAATCGTCGAGAGAAAATGTAGTTATTCTGAAAACATCTCAAAATTACGTGACTCGGATGAGTCGAATTCCAATTCATGCTTGTTCTTCAATCTTGTTTCTTGATTATTTATGTTTACGACACGATTCTTGACATGCAAATGTAGTTTTCAATTAGGAATTTAATTTTCTTAACATGTAGCATTTCATTTTTGAATAAATTACCAAAAAAATTGTGTTTTCTTCTTAACTCTATAAACATGTGATAGGTGTCTAAAACACCTAATTTACTATTTAGTAGTTACGCTTTCTTTTGCTATTTTTCTTGTGAATTATGTACTTTATGTGTGAATTTGAGTTATTAGGTACCCTGGAGTTGCACGGAGGAAAAGAAGCGAAAATCATTCATTTGGAGCGAGAATGGTGAAAAGACCAATTCACGGGCGAATAATACTCGGAACGAGACTAAGGCACGCGAAAAGGAAGTGAATAAAGACGATCGGTTACGAAGCCACAAGCCAAGTATCATTGTGGTGGCCCATATCGGAAGTGGGGTGCCTGTAACAATCTCTATCATTACCAATGCCCGACCAAAAGTTTGTTTCTCCTCCGATTCATTTCATTTCAAATTGAGAAGAGGCAAAGAAGGAAAGAGCGTGTATTCTTTGAGATCATTAATGATGGTGTACTCGGTGGACACTGTCAGGAAGGATTTGAGTGTAATGGTGTGAGTCGAGGAAGGATTTGCTTCTGTTGGTGTTCAACAACCCGGAGATGGAGGGTCTTTGATGGTCGATGAAGATTAAATTAGGTTTTCTTGAAATGATCTTAAAGATTTGAAGATGGTAGTGTCGATGGGTTTGATGGTGATGATTTGAGCGTGAGATTGCCTGATTTCGATGAAAATGTTGAAGAGCAGATTCAGGGAGAAATGTTCTAGGGTTTGTAATTAAATGATAGGGATTCATGAATGCGATGTTATGGAGTCTGCTTGAATTGAGTTTCATGTGGTCTTCTTTGTGAATGGATTATAAAGGAGAGAGATAGCGAAAATGGGAAGTGAAGGCATTTGGTAGTGCAGTTGAAACTGTGGCATGAGAATACAGGGCTGGACTATGGGTTGTGAATGAATGTATGAGATGCGAGGATGAAGAAGCTATGTTGTCTTTTGAAGTTGCGGTTAGTGAACTAGAATGCGGATTACCAAATCTGGTATTGAGAGTGGAGGAGGTCTTGCGGTTGTGTTAATGGAACCGGGGTTGAATCTTGGGGTTTGGATATGAGGTTGTTGATTTTCAAGGGTTGGTTTGAAAGTGATGCTCTTTGTGAGTTTGAACAAGGGAAGCTACGAATTGAGTTGGTTATCGAGTAGAGCTCAAGTTAATGAAACTAGAAACTGCAGGATGATGTTGAGAGGAGCCGAGAGAGTTGAGATTACAAGGGAGTTTTGCCAGTGAGTTGGAATGGTCATGTGCTATGATGTCTTGAGCAGATGTTTCGCAGGAGAAGAATTTGGGTTGTGCCGCGAGGTTAGGCTGAGGCCTAGTCTTTGTTGGGATTATGTTGTATAATGGCAGGTTGCAGCTGGTTGTGAGGTGATTGCGGCTGGTGTTTGACAATGTGTTAAGCTGCAGGGCTGTATGGCAGTGGTGAGGTGTTGGCTGTTTCAGTGAGATGGTTTGAGGTTGTGGGATTGAGTTTGAGTGGTTACGTATGACGGTGGCTTGAGCACGGTGGAATAGGCACAGTGGCGGCGAAATCTTGAAGTTGCGGGCTACGAAGTTGAAGGGACTGGAGTTGCCAAAAGTGGTTAGGTTGCATTTGTTGATGCGGAATTGTTGTCTTTGGTGGCTTGGGTGATGGTGTTGCTCTTGGGATGGATCATATAAGCCATGAAGAGCTCAAATGGAATTGGAAGGGCTTGATTTGAAAGATGTTTTAAGTTATACCCATTAAGAAATAATTTGGTTAAGGAGTTGGTGATGCGGTTCAGGCTGCACTAGCTCATGCCAAGCTTAACGACATAGTTGACTCACACGACTCGTTTGACTCGATTCGACTCGGTGATTGACCGAGTTC